>JBBPBR010001554.1:0-40835 GCA_037974775.1 Cicer pinnatifidum | reverse complement strand
ATTCTTGTCCAATTATGGTTTTTAACCAATCTTGTGCATCCAATAAGTTCATTTGTGTCATTGAATTAATACTTAGGTCATTTTAGTCCTCCCTAGGCATATTCTTGTCCAATTAGGGTTTTTAACCTATCTTGTGCATCCAATAGGTGTGTTTATGTCATTGGATGATCAGTTAGGTCATTTTCGTCCTCCCTAGGCTTAATCTTGCCCAATTAGGGTTTTTAACCAATCTTGTGCATCCAATAGGTATGTTTGTGTCATTGGATGATCAATTTGATCATTTTCGTCCTCCCTAGGCTTATTCTTGTCCAATTAGGGTTTTTAACCAATCTTGTGCTTCCAATAAGTGTGTTTGTGTCATTGGATGATTAATTAGGTCATTTTCGTCCTTCCTAGGCATATTCTTGTCCAATTAGGATTTTTAACCAGTCTTGTGCATCCAATAGGTGTGTTTGTGTCATTGGATGATCAATTAGGTCGTTTTCGTCCTCCAAAGGCTTATTCTTGTCCAATTAGGGTTTTTAACCAATCTTGTGCATCCAATAAGTTCATTTGTGTCATTGGATTAACATTTAGGTCATTTTCGTCCTCCCTTGGCATATTCTTGTCCAATTAGGGTTTTTAACCAATCTTGTGCATCCAATAGGTGTGTTTGTGTCATTGGATGATCAATTAGGTCATTTTCGTCCTCCCTATGCTTATTCTTGTCCAATTATGGTTTTTAACCAATCTTGTGCATCCAAAAAGTTCATTTGTGTCATTGAATTAATACTTAGGTCATTTTAGTCCTCCCTATACATATTCTTGTCCAATTAGGGTTTTTAACCAATCTTGTGCATCCAATAGGTGTGTTTGTGTCATTGGATGGTCAGTTAGGTCATTTTCGTCCTCCCTAGGCTTATTCTTGTCCAATTAGGGTTTTTAACCAATCTTGTGCATCCAATAGGTATGTTTGTGTCATTGGATGATCAATTTGATCATTTTCGTCCTCCCTAGGCTTATTCTTGTCCAATTAGGGTTTTTAACCAATCTTGTGCTTCCAATAAGTGTGTTTGTGTCATTGGATGATCAATTAGGTCATTTTCGTCCTTCCTAGGCATATTCTTATCCAATTAGGATTTTTAACCAGTCTTGTGCATCCAATAGGTGTGTTTGTGTCATTGGATGATCAATTAGGTCAGTTTCGTCCTCCCAATGCTTATTCTTGTCCAATTAGGGTTTTTAACCAATCTTGTGCATCCAATAAGTTCATTTGTGTCATTGGATTAACATTTAGGTCATTTTCGTCCTCCCTAGGCATATTCTTGTCCAATTAGGGTTTTTAACCAATCTTGTGCATCCAATAGGTGTGTTTGTGTCATTGGATGATCAATTAGGTCATTTTCGTCCTCCCTAGGCTTATTCTTGTCCAATTAGGGTTTTTAACCAATCTTGTGCATCCAATAAGTTTGTTTGTGTCATTGAATTAATATTTAGGTCATTTTCGTCCTCCCTAGGCATCATCTTGTCCAATTAGGGTTTTTAACCAATCTTTTGCATCCAATAGGTGTGTTTGTGTCATTGGATGATCAATTAGGTCATTTTCGTCCTCCGTAGGCTTATTCTTGTCCAATTAGGGTTTTTAAGCAATCTTGTGCATCCAATAACTTTGTTTGTGTCATTGAATTAATATTTAGGTCATTTTTGTCCTTCCTAGGCATGTTCTTGTCCAATTAGGGTTTTTAACCAATCTTGTGCATCCAATAGGTGTGTTTGTGTCATTGGATGATCAATTAGGTCATTTTCGTCCTCCCTAGGCTTATTCTTGTCCAATTAGAGTTTTTAACCAATCTTGTGCATCCAATAACTTTGTTTGTGTCATTGAATTAATATTTAGGTCATTTTCGTCCTCCCTAGGCATATTCTTGTCCAATTAGGGTTTTTAACTAATCTTGTGCATCCAATAGGTGTGTTTGTGGCAATGGATGATCAATTAGGTCATTTTCGTCCTCCCTAGGCATATTCTTGTCCAATTAGGGTTTTGAACCAATTTTGTGCATGCAATAGGTGTGTTTGTGTCATTGGATGATCAATTAGGTCATTTTCGTCCTCCCGAGACTTATTCTTGTCCAATTAGGGTTTTTAACCAATCTTGTGCATCCAATAAGTTTGTTTGTGTCATTGAATTAATATTTAGGTCATTTTCGTCCTCCCTAGGCATCATCTTTTCCAATTAGGGTTTTTAACCAATCTTTTGCATCCAATAGGTGTGTTTGTGTCATTGGATGATCAATTAGGTCATTTTCGTCCTCCCTAGGCTTATTCTTGTCCAATTAGGGTTTTTAACCAATCTTGTGCATCCAATAACTTTGTTTGTGTCATTGAATTAATATTTAGGTCATTTTTGTCCTTCCTAGGCATATTCTTGTCAAATTAGGGTTTTTAACCAATCTTGTGCATCCAATAGGTGTGTTTGTGTCATTGGATGATCAATTAGGTCATTTTCGTCCTCCCTATGCCTATTCTTGTCCAATTAGGGTTTTTAACCAATCTTGTGCATCCAATAAGTTTGTTTGTTTCATTGAATTAATATTTAGGTCATTTTCGTCCTCCCTAGGCATATTCTTGTCCAATTAGGGTTTTTAACCAATCTTGTGCATCCAATAGGTGTGTTTGTGTCATTGGATGATCAATTAGGTCATTTTCGTCCTCCCTAGGCATATTCTTGTCCAATTAGGGTTTTTTAACGAATCTTGCGCATCCAATAGTTGTGTTTGTGTCATTGGATGATCAATTAGGTCATTTTCTTCCTGCCTAGGCTTATTCTTGTCCAATTAGGGTTTTTAACTAATCTTGTGCATCCAATAGGTGTGTTTGTGTCATTGGATGATCAATTAGGTCATTTTCGTCCTCCCTAGGCTTATTCTTGTCCAATTAGGGTTTTTAACCAATCTTGTGCGTCCAATAAGTTCATTTGTGTCATTGGATTAACATTTAGGTCATTTTCGTCCTCCCTAGGCATATTCTTGTCCAGTTAGGGTTTTTAACCAATCTTGTGCATCCAATAGGTGTGTTTGTGTCATTGGATGATCAATTAGGTCATTTTCGTCCTCCCTAGGCTTATTCTTGTCCAATTAGGGTTTTTAACCAATCTTGTGCATCCAATAAGTTCATTTGTGTCATTGGATTAACATTTAGGTCATTTTCGTCCTCCCTAGGCATATTCTTGTCCAGTTAGGGTTTTTAACCAATCTTGTGCATCCAATAGGAGTGTTTGTGTCATTAGATGATCAATTAGGTCATTTTCGTCCTCCCTAGGCTTATTCTTGTCCAATTAGGGTTTTTAACCAATCTTGTGCTTCCAATAAGTTCATTTGTGTCATTGGATTAACATTTAGGTCATTTTTGTCCTCCCTAGGCATATTCTTGTCCAATTAGGGTTTTTAACCAATCTTCTGCTTCCAATAGGTGTGTTTATGTCGTTGGATGATCAATTAGGTCATTTTCGTCCTCCCTAGGCTTATTCTTGTCCAATTAGGGTTTTTAACCAATCTTGTGCATCCAATAAGTTCATTTGTGTCATTGGATTAACATTTAGGTCATTTTCGTCCTCCCTAGGCATATTCTTGTCCAATTAGGGATTTTAACCAATTATGTGCTTCCAATAGGTGTGTTTGTGTCATTGGATGATCAATTAGGTCATTTTCGTCATCCCTAGGCTTATTCTTGTCCAATTAGGGTTTTTAACCAATCTTGTGCATCCAATAACTTTGTTTGTGTCATTGAATTAATATTTAGGTCATTTTCGTCCTCCCTAGGCATATTCTTGTCCAATTAGGGTTTTTAACCAATCTTGTGCATCCAATAGGTGTGTTTGTGTCATTGGATGATCAATTAGGTCATTTTCGTCCTCCCTAAGCTTATTCTTGTCCAATTAGGGTTTTTAACAAATCTTGTGCATCCAATAAGTTCATTTGTGTCATTGGATGATCAATTAGGTCATTTTCGTCCTCCCTAGGCTTATTCTTGTCCAATTAGGGTTTTTAACCAATCTTGTGCATCCAATAGGTGTGTTTGTGTCATTGGATGATCAATTAGGTCATTTCCGTCCTCCCTTGACTAATTCTTGTCAAATTAGGGTTTTTAACCAATCTTGTGCATCCAATAACTTTGTTTGTGTCATTGAATTAATATTTAGGTCATTTTCGTCCTCCCTAGGCATATTCTTGTCCAATTAGGGTTTTTAACCAATCTTGTGCATCCAATAGGTGTGTTTGTGTCATTGGATGATCAATTAGGTCATTTTCGTCCTCCCTAGGCTTATTCTTGTCCAATTAGGGTTTTTAACCAATCTTGTGCATCCAATAAGTTCATTTGTGTCATTGGATTAACATTTAGGTCATTTTCGTCCTGCCTAGGCATATTCTTGTCCAATTAGGGTTTTTAACCAATCTTGTGCATCCAATAGTTGTGTTTATGTCATTGGATGATCAATTAGGTTATTTTCGTCCTCCCTAGGCTTATTCTTGTCCAATTAGGGTTTTTAACCAATCTTGTGCATCCAATAGGTGTGTTTGTGTCATTGGATGACCAATTAGGTCATTTTCGTCCTCCCTAGGCATATTCTTGTCCAATTAGGGTTTTTAACCAATCTTGTGCATCCAATAGGTGTGTTTGTGTCATTGGATGATCAATTAGGTCATTTTCGTCGTCCCTAGGCATATTCTTGTCCAACTAGGGTTTTTAACCAAACTTGTGCATCCAATAGGTGTGTTTGTGTCATTGGATTATCAATTAGGTCATTTTCGTCCTCCTTAGGCTTATTCTTGTCCAATTAGGGTTTTTAATCAATCTTGTGCATCCAATAGGTGTGTTTGTGTCATTGGATGATCAATTAGGTCATTTTCGTCCTCCCTAGGCTTATTCTTGTCCAATTAGGGTTTTTAACCAATCTTGTGCATCCAATAAGTTCATTTGTGTCATTGGATTAACATTTAGGTCATTTTCGTTCTCCCTAGGCATATTCTTGTCCAATTAGGGTTTTTAACCAATCTTCTGCATCCAATAGGTGTGTTTGTGGCATTGGATGTTCAATTTAGGTCATTTTCGTTCTCCCTAGGCATATTCTTGTCCAACTAGGGTTTTTAACCAAACTTGTGCATCCAATAGGTGTGTTTGTGTCATTGGATTATCAATTAGGTCATTTTCGTCCTCCTTAGGCTTATTCTTGTCCAATTAGGGTTTTTAATCAATCTTGTGCATCCAATAGGTGTGTTTGTGTCATTGGATGATCAATTAGGTCATTTTCGTCCTCCCTAGGCTTATTCTTGTCCAATTAGGGTTTTTAACCAATCTTGTGCATCCAATAAGTTCATTTGTGTCATTGGATTAACATTTAGGTCATATCCGTCATCCCTAGGCATATTCTTGTCCAATTAGGGTTTTTAACCAATCTTGTGCATCCAATAAGTTCATTTGTGTTATTTGATTAACATTTAGGTCACATTCGTCCTCCCTAGGCATATTCTTGTCCAATTAGGGTTTTTAACCAATCTTGTGCATCCAATAACTTTGTTTGTGTCATTGAATTAATATTTAGGTCATTTTCGTCCTCCCTAGGCATATTCTTGTCCAATTAGGGTTTTTAACCAATCTTGTGCATCCAATAGGTGTGTTTGTGTCATTGGATGATCAATTAGGTCATTTTTGTCCTCCCTAGGCTTATTCTTGTCCAATTAGGGTTTTTAACCAATCATGTGCATCCAATAGGTGTCTTTGTGTCATTGGATGATCATTTAGGTAATTTTCGTCCTCCCTAGGCTTATTCTTGTCCAATTAGGGGTTTTGACCAATCTTGTGCATCCAATAGGTGTGTTTGTGTCATTGGATGATCAATTAGGTCATTTACGTCCTCCCTAGGCATATTCTTGTCCAATTAGGGTTTTTAACCAATCTTGTGCATCCAATAACTTTGTTTGTGTCATTGAATTAATATTTAGGTCATTTTCGTCCTCCCTAGGCATATTCTTGTCCAATTAGGGTTTTTAACCAATCTTGTGCATCCAATAGGTGTGGTTGTGTCATTAGATGATCAATTAGGTCATTTTCGTCCTCCCTAGGCATGTTCTTGTCCAACTAGGGTTTTTAACCAATCTTGTGCATCCAATAGGTGTGTATGTGTCATTGGATGATCAATTAGGTCATTTTCGTCCTCCCTAGGCTTATTCTTGTCCAATTAGGGTTTTTAACCAATCTTGTGCATCCAATAAGTTCATTAGTGTCATTGGATGATCAATTAGGTCATTTTCGTTCGCCCTAGGCATGTTCTTGTCCAACTAGGGTTTTTAACCAATCTTGTGCATCCAATAGGTGTGTTTGTGTCATTGGATGATCAATTAGGTCATTTTCGTCCTCCCTAGGCTTATTCTTGTCCAATTAGCGTTTTTAACCAATCTTGTGCATCCAATCAGTTTGTTTGTGTCATTGAATTAATATTTAGGTCATTTTCGTCCTCCCTAGGCATATTCTTGTCCAATTAGGGTTTTTAACCAATCTTGTGCATCCAATAGGTGTGTTTGTGTCATTGGATGATCAATTAGGTCATTTTCGTCCTCCCTAGGCTTATTCTTGTCCAATTATGGTTTTTAACCAATCTTGTGCATCCAATAGGTGTGTTTGTGTCATTGGATGATCAATTAGGTCATTTTCATCCTCCCTAGGCATATTCTTGTCCAATTAGGGTTTTTAACCAATCTTGTGCATCCAATAAGTTAAGTTGTGTCATTGGACTAACATTTAGGTCATTTTCGTCCTCCCTAGGCTTATTCCCTTCCAATTAGGGTTTTTAACCAATCTTGTGCATCCAATAGGTGTGTTTGTGTCATTGGATGATCAATTAGGTCATTTTCGTCCTCCCTAGGCTTATTCTTGTCCAATTAGGGTTTTTAACCAATCTTGTGCATCCAATAAGTTGAGTTGTGTCATTGGATTAACATTTAGGTCATTATCGTCCTCCCTAGGCTTATTCTTGTCCAATAAGGGTTTTTAACCAATCTTGTGAATTTAATAGGTGTGTTTGTGTCATTGGATGATCAATTAGGTCATTATCGTCCTCCCTAGGCTTATTCTTGTCCAATTATGGTTTTTAACCAATCTTGTGCATCCAATAAGTTCATTTGTGTCATTGGATTAACATTTAGGTCATTTTCGTTCTCCCTAGGCATATTCTTGTCCAATTAGGGTTTTTAACCAATCTTGTGCATCCAATAGGTGTGTTTGTGTCATTGGATGATCAATTTAGATCATTTTCGTTCTCCCTAGGCATATTCTTGTCCAATTAGGGTTTTTAATCAATCTTGTGCATCCAATAGGTGAGTTTGTGTCATTAGATGATCAATTAGGTCATTTTCGTCCTCCCTAGGCATATTCTTGTCCAACTAGGGTTTTTAACCAATCTTGTGCATCAAATAGGTGTGTTTGTGTCATTGGATTATCAATTAGGTCATTTTCGTCCTCCTTAGGCTTATTCTTGTCCAATTAGGGTTTTTAATCAATCTTGGGCATCCAATAGGTGTGTTTGTGTCATTGGATGATCAATTAGGTCATTTTCGTCCTCCCTAGGCTTATTCTTGTCCAATTAGGGTTTTTAACCAATCTTGTGCATCCAATAAGTTCATTTGTGTCATTGGATTAACATTTAGGTCATTTTCGTTCTCCCTAGGCATATTCTTGTCCAATTAGGGTTTTTAACCAATCTTGTGCATCCAATAGGTGTGTTTGTGTCATTGGATGATCAATTTAGGTCATTTTCGTTCTCCCTAGGCATATTCTTGTCCAGTTAGGGTTTTTAATCAATCTTGTGCATCCAATAGGTGTGTTTGTGTCATTGGATGATCAATTAGGTCATTTTCGTCCTCCCTAGGCATATTCTTTTCCAATTAGGGTTTTTAACCAATCTTGTGCATCCGCTTATTCTTGTCCAATTAGGGTTTTTAACCAATCTTGTGCATCCAATAGGTGTGTTTGTGTCATTGGATGATCAATTAGGTCATTTTCGTCCTCCCTAGGCTTATTCTTGTCAAATTAGGGTTTTTAACCAATCTTGTGCATCCAATAAGTTTGTTTGTGTCATTGAATTAATATTTAGGTCATTTTCGTCCTCCCTAGGCTTATTCTTGTCCAATTAGGGTTTTTAACCAATCTTGTGTATCCAATAAGTTCATTTGTGTCATTGGATTAACATTTAAGTCATTTTCGTTCTCCCTAGGCATATTCTTGTCCAATTAGGGTTTTTAACCAATCTTGTGCATCCAATAGGTGTGTTTGTGTCATTGGAGGATCAATTTAGGTCATTTTCGTTCTCCCTAGGCATATTCTTGTCCAATTAGGGATTTTCATCAATCTTGTGCATCCAATAGGTGTGTTTGTGTCATTGGATGATCAATTAGGTCATTTTCGTCCTCCCTAGGCATATTCTTTTCCAATTAGGGTTTTTAACCATTCTTGTGCATCCAATAGGTGTGTTTGTGTCATTGGATGATCAATTAGGTCATTTTCGTCCTCCCTAGGCTTATTCTTGTCCAATTAGGGTTTTTAACCAATCTTGTGCATCCAATAAGTTTGTTTGTGTAATTGAATTAATATTTAGGTCATTTTCGTCCTCCCTAGGCATCATCTTGTCCAATTAGGGTTTTTAACCAATCTTTTGCATCCAATAGGTGTGTTTGTATCATAGGATGATCAATTAGGTCATTTTCGTCCTCCCTAGGCTTATTCTTGTCCAATTAGGGTATTTAACCAATCTTGTGCATCCAATAACTTTGTTTGTGTCATTGAATCAATATTTAGGTAATTTTCGTCCTCCCTAGGCATATTCTTGTCCAATTAAGGTTTTTAACCAATCTTGTGCATCCAATAAGTTTGTTTGTGTCATTGAATTAATATTTAGGTCATTTTCGTCCTCCCTAGGCATCATCTTGTCCAATTAGGGTTTTTAACCAATCTTTTGCATCCAATAGGTGTGTTTGTGTCATTGGATTAACATTTAGGTCATTATCGTCCTCCTTAGGCATATTCTTGTCCAATTAGTGTTTTTAACCAATCTTGTGCATCCAATAACTTTGTTTGTGTCCTTGAATTAATATTTAGGTAATTTTCGTCCTCCCTAGGCATATTCTTGTCCAATTAGGGTTTTTAACCAATCTTGTGCATCCAATAGGTGTGTTTGTGTCATTGGATGATCAATTAGGTCATTTTCGTCCTCCCTAGGCTTATTCTTGTCCAATTAGGGTTTTTAACCAATCTTGTGCATCCAATAAGTTTGTTTGTGTCATTGAATTAATATTTAGGTCATTTTCGTCCTCCCTAGGCATCATCTTGTCCAATTAGGGTTTTTAACCAATCTTTTGCATCCAATAGCTGTGTTTGTGTCATAGGATGATCAATTAGGTCATTTTCGTCCTCCCTAGGCTTATTCTTGTCCAATTAGGGTTTTTAACCAATCTTGTGCATCCAATAACTTTGTTTGTGTCATTGAATCAATATTTAGGTAATTTTCGTCCTCCCTAGGCATATTCTTGTCCAATTAGGGTTTTTAACCAATCTTGTGCATCCAATAGGTGTGTTTGTGTCATTGGATGATCAATTAGGTCATTTTCGTCCTCCCTAGGCTTATTCTTGTCCAATTAGGGTTTTTAACCAATCTTGTGCATCCAATAGGTGTGTTTGTGTCATTGGATGATCAATTAGGTCATTTTCGTCCTCACTAGGCTTATTCTTGTTCAATTAGGGTTTTTAACCAATCTTGTGCATCCAATATGTATGTTTGTGTCATTGGATGATCAATTAGGTCATTTTCGTCCTCCATAGGCTTATTCTTGTGTAATTAGGGTTTTTAACCAATCTTGTGCATCCAATAGGTGTGTTTGTGTCATTGGAGGATCAATTAGGTCATTTTCGTCCTCCCTAGGCTTATTCTTGTCCAATTAGGGTTTTTAACCAATCTTGTGAATATAATAGGTGTGTATGTGTCATTGGATGATCAATTAGGTCATTTTCGTCCTCCCTAGGCTTATTCTTGTCCAATTAGGGTTTTTAACCAATCTTGTGCATCCGAAAAGTTTGTTTGTGTCATTGGATTAACATTTAGGTCATTTTCGTCCTCCCTAGGCATATTCTTGTCCAATTAGGGTTTTTAACCAATCTTGTGCATCCAATAGGTGTGTTTGTGTCATTGGATGATCAATTAGGTCATTTTCGTCCTCCCTAGGCATATTCTTGTCCAATTAGGGTTTTTATCCAATCTTGTGCATCTAATAGGTGTGTATGTGTCATTGGATGATCAATTAGGTCATTTTCGTCCTCCCTTGGCTTATTCTTGTCCAATTAGGGTTTTTAACCAACCTTGTGCATCCGATAAGTTTGTTTGTGTCATTAAATTAATATTTAGGTCATTTTCGTCATCCCTAGCCATATTCTTGTCCAATTAGGGTTTTTAACCAATCTCGTGCATCCAATAGGTGTGTTTGTGTCATTGGATGATCAATTAGGTCATTTTCGTCCTCCCTAGGCTTATTCTTGTCCAATTAGGGTTTTTAACCAATCTTGTGCATCCAATAAGTTGAGTTGTGTCATTGGATTAACATTTAGGTCATTTTCGTCCTCCCTAGGCTTATTCTTGTCCAATTAGGGTTTTTAACCAATCTTGTGCATCCAATAAGTTCATTTGTGTCCTTGGATTAACAATTAGGTCATTTTCGTCCTCCCTAGGCTTATTCTTGTCCAATTAGGGTTTTTAACTAATCTTGTGCATCCAATAAGTTGAGTTGTGTCATTGGATTAATATTTAGGTCATTTTCGTCCTCCCTAGGCTTATTCTTGTCCAATTAGGGTTTTTAACCAATCTTGTGCATCCAATAGGTGTGTTTGTGGCAATGGATGGTCAATTAGGTCATTTTCGTCCTCCCTAGGCTTATTCTTGTCCAATTAGGGTTTTTAACCAATCTTGTGCATCCAATAGGTGTGTTTGTGTCATTGGATGATCAATTAGGTCATTTTCGTCCTCCCTAGGCTTATTCTTGTCCAATTAGGGTTTTTAACCAATCTTGTGCATCCAATAGATTAGTTTGTGTCATTGGATGATCAATTAGGTCGTTTTCGTCCTCCCTAGGCTTATTCTTGTCCAATTAGGGTTTTTAACCAATCTTGTGCATCCAATAGGTGTGTTTGTGTCATTGGATGATCAATTAGGTCATTTTCGTCCTCCCTAGGCTTATTCTTGTCCAATTAGGGTTTTTAACCAATCTTGTGCATCCAATAGGTGTGTTTGTGTCATTGGATGATCAATTAGGTCATTTTCGTCCTCCCTAGGCTTATTCTTGTCCAATTAGGGTTTTTAACCAATCTTGTGCATCCAATAAGTTTGTTTGTGTCATTGAATTAATATTTAGGTCATTTTCGTCCTCCCTATGCATATTCTTGTCCAGTTAGGGTTTTTAACCATTCTTGTGCATCCAATAGGTGTGTTTGTGTCATTGCATGATCAATTAGGTCATTTTCGTCCTCCCTAGGCATATTCTTGTCCAATTAGCGTTTTTTACCAATCTTGTGCATCCAATTAGTGTGTTTGTGGCAATGGACGATCAATTAGGTCATTTTCGTCCTCCCTAGGCATATTCTTGTCCAGTTAGGGTTTTTAACCAATCTTGTGCATCCAATAGGTGTGTTTGTGTCATTGCATGATCAATTAGGTCATTTTCGTCCTCCCTAGGCATATTCTTGTCCAATTAGGGTTTTTAACCAATCTTGTGCATCCAATAGGTGTGTTTGTGGCATTGGATGATCAATTAGGTCATTTTCGTCCTCCCTAGGCTTATTCTTATCCAATTAGGGTTTTTAACCAATCTTGTGCATCCAATAGGTGTGTTTGTGTCATTGGATGATCAATTAGGTCATTTTCGTCCTCCCTAGGCTTATTCTTGTCCAATTAGGGTTTTTAACCAATCTTGTGCATCCAATAAGTTTGTTTGTGTCATTGAATTAGCATTTAGGTCATTTTCGTCCTCCCTAGGCATATTCTTGTCCAATTAGGGTTTTTAACCAATCTTGTGCATCCAATAGGTGTGTTTGTGTCATTGGATGATCAATTAGGTCATTTTCGTCCTCCCTAGGCTTATTCTTGTCCAATTAGGGTTTTTAACCAATCTTGTGCATCCAATAACTTCATTTGTGTCATTGGATTAACATTTAGGTCATATCCGTCCTCGCTAGGCATATTCTTGCCCAATTAGGGTTTTTAACCAATCTTGTGCTTCCAATAGGTGTGTTTGTGTCATTGGATGATCAATTAGGTCATTTTCGTCCTCCCTAGGCTTATTCTTGTCCAATTAGGGTTTTTAACAAATCTTGTGCATCCAATAAGTTTGTTTGTGTCATTGAATTAATATTTAGGTCATTTTCGTCCTCCCTAGGCATATTCTTGTCCAATTAGGGTTTTTAACCAATCTTGTGCATCCAATAGGTGTGTTTGTGTCATTGGATGATCAATTAGGTCATTTTCGTCCTCCCTAGGCATATTCTTTTCCAATTAGGGTTTTTAACCAATCTTGTGCATCCAATAACTTTGTTTGTGTCATTGAATTAATATTTAGGTCATTTTCGTCCTCCCTAGGCATATTCTTGTCCAATTAGGGTTTTTAACCAATCTTGTGCATCCAATAGGTGTGTTTGTGTCATTGGATGATCAATTAGGTCATTTTCGTCCTCCCTAGGCTTATTCTTGTCCAATTAGGGTTTTTAACCAATCTTGTTCATCCAATAGGTGTGTTTGTGTCAATGGATGATCAATTAGGTCGTTTTCGTCGTCCCTAGGCTTATTCATGTCCAATTAGGGTTTTTAACCAATCTTGTGCATCCAATAGGTGTGTTTGTGTCATTGGATGATCAATTAGGTCATTTTCGTCCTACCTAGACTTATTCTTGTCAAATTAGGGTTTTTAATCAATCTTGTGCATCCAATAACTTTGTTTGTGTCATTGAATTAATATTTAGGTCATTTTCGTCCTCCCTAGGCATATTCTTGTCCAATTAGGGTTTTTAACCAATCTTGTGCATCCAATAGGTGTGTTTGTGTCATTGGATGATCAATTAGGTCATTTTCGTCCTCCCTAGGCTTATTCTTGTCCAATTAGGGTTTTTAACCAATCTTGTGCATCCAATAAGTTCATTTGTGTCATTGGATTAACATTTAGTTCATTTTCGTCCTCCCTAGGCATATTATTGTCCAATTAGGGTTTTTAACCAATCTTGTGCATCCAATAGGTGTGTTTGTGTCATTGGATTAACATTTAGGTCATTTTCGTCCTCCCTAGACATATTCTTGTCCAATTAGGGTTTTTAACCAATCTTGTGCATCCAATAGGTGGGTTTGTGTCATTGGATGATCAATTAAGTTATTTTCATCCTCCCTAGGCTTATTCTTGTCCAATTAGGGTTTTTAACCAATCTTGTGCATCCAATAGGTGTGTTTGTGTCATTGGATGATCAATTAGGTCATTTTCGTCCTCCCTAGGCTTATTCTTGTCCAATTAGGGTTTTTAACCAATCTTGTGCATCCAATAAGTTCATTTGTGTCATTGGATTAACATTTAGGTCATATCCGTCCTCCCTAGGCATATTCTTGTCCAATTAGGGTTTTTAACCAATCTTGTGCATCCAATAAGTTCATTTGTGCTATTGGATTAACATTTAGGTCATATTCGTCCTCCTTAGGCATATTCTTGCCCAATTAGGGTTTTTAACCAATCTTGTGCATCCAATAACTTTGTTTGTGTCATTGAATTAATATTTAGGTCATTTTCGTCCTCCCTAGGCATATTCTTGTCCAATTTGGGTTTTTAACCAATCTTGTGCATCCAATAGGTGTGTTTGTGTCATTGGATGATCAATTAGGTCATTTTCGTCCTCCCTAGGCTTATTCTTGTCCAATTAGGGTTTTTAACCAATCTTGTGCATCCAATAAGTTCATTTGTGTCATTGGATTAACATTTAGGTCATATCCGTCCTCCCTAGGCATATTCTTGTCCAATTAGGGTTTTTAACCAATCTTGTGCATCCAATAAGTTCATTTGTGTTATTGGATTAACATTTTGGTCATATTCGTCATCCTTAGGCATATTCTTGTCCAATTAGGGTTTTTAACCAATCTTGTGCATCCAATAACTTTGTTTGTGTCATTGAACTAATATTTAGGTCATTTTCGTCCTCCCTAGGCATATTCTTGTCCAATTAGGGTTTTTAACCAATCTTGTGCATCCAATAGGTGTGTTTGTGTCATTGGATGATCAATTAGGTCATTTTCGTCCTCCCTAGGCTTATTCTTGTCCAATTAAGGTTTTTAACCAATCTTGTGCATCCAATAAGTTCATCTGTGTCATTGGATTAACATTTAGGTCATATCCGTCCTCCCTAGGCATATTCTTGTCCAATTAGGGTTTGTAACCAATCTTGTGCATCCAATAAGTTCATTTGTGTTATTGGATTAACATTTAGGTCATATTCGTCCTCCCTAGGCATATTCTTGTCCAATTAGGGTTTTTAACCAATCTTGTGCATCCAATAGGTGTGTTTGTGTCATTGGATGATCAATTAGGTCATTTTCGTCCTCCCTAGGCATATTCTTGTCCAATTAGGGTTTTTAACCAATCTTGTTCATCCAATAAGTTTGTTTGTGTCATTGAATTAATATTTAGGTCATTTTCGTCCTCCCTAGGCATATTCTTGTCCAATTAGGGTTTTTAACCAATCTTGTGCATCCAATAAGTTCATTTGTGTCATTGGATTGACATTTAGGTCATTTTCGTCCTCCCGAGGCAAATTCTTGTCCAATTAGGGTTTTTAACCAATCTTGTGCATCCAATAGGTGTGTTTGTGTCATTGGATGATCAATTAGGTCATTTTCGTCCTCCCTAGGCTTATTCTTGTCCAATTAGGGTTTTTAACCAATCTTGTGCATCCAATAAGTTCATTTGTGTCATTGGATTAACATTTAGGTCATTTTCGTCCTCCCTAGGCATATTCTTGTCCAATTAGGGTTTTTAACCAATCTTGTGCATCCAATATGTTCATTTGTGTTATTGGATTAAAATTTAGGTCATTTTCGTCCTCCCTTGGCATATTCTTGTCCAATTAGGGTTTTTAACCAATCTTGTGCATCCAATAGGTGTGGTTGTGTCATTGGATGATCAATTAGGTCATTTTTGTCCTCCCTAGGCTTATTCTTGTCCAATTAGGGTTTTTAACCAATCTTGTGCATCCAATAAGTTTGTTTGTGTCATTGAATTAATATTTAGGTTATTTTCGTCCTCCCTAGGAATATTCTTGTCCAATTAGGGTTTTTAACCAATCTTGTGCATCCAATAGGTGTGTTTGTGTCATTGGATGATCAATTAGGTCATTTTCGTCCTCCCTAGGCTTATTCTTGTCCAATTAGGGTTTTTAACCAATCTTGTGCATCCAATAAGTTTGTTTGTGTCATTGAATTAATATTTAGGTCATTTTCGTCCTCCCTAGGCCTCATCTTGTCCAATTAGGGTTTTTAACCAATCTTTTGCATCCAATAGGTGTGTTTGTGTCATAGGATGATCAATTAGGTCATTTTCGTCCTCCCTAGGCTTATTCTTGTCCAATTAGGGTTTTTAACCAATCTTGTGCATCCAATAACTTTGGTTGTGTAATTGAATCAATATTTAGGTAATTTTCGTCCTCCCTAGGCATATTCTGGTCCAATTAGGGTTTTTAACCAATCTTGTGCATCCAATAGGTGTGTTTGTGTCATTGGATGATCAATTAGGTCATTTTCGTCCTCCCTAGGCTTATTCTTCTCCAATTAGGGTTTTTAACCAATCTTGTGCATCCAATAAGTTTGTTTGTGTCATTGAATTAATATTTAGGTCATTTTCGTCCTCCCTAGGCATCATCTTGTCCAATTAGGGTTTTTAACCAATCTTTTGCATCCAATAGGTGTGTTTGTGTCATAGGATGATCAATTAGGTCATTTTCGTCCTCCCTAGGCTTATTCTTGTCGAATTAGGGTTTTTAACCAATCTTGTGCATCCAATAACTTTGTTTGTGTCATTGAATCAATATTTAGGTAATTTTCGTCCTCCCTAGGCATATTCTTGTCCAATTAGGGTTTTTAACCAATCTTGTGCATCCAATAGGTGTGTTTGTGTCATTGGATGATCAATTAGGTCATTTTCGTCCTCCCTAGGCTTATTCTTGTCCAATTAGGGTTTTTAACCAATCTTGTGCATCCAATAAGTTTGTTTGTGTCATTGAATTAATATTTAGGTCATTTTCGTCCTCCCTAGGCATATTCTTGTCCAATTCGGGTTTTTAACCAATCCTGTGCATCCAATAGGTGTGTTTGTGTCATTGGATGATCAATGAGGTCATTTTCATCCACCCTAGTCATGTTCTTGTCCAACTAGGGTTTTTAACCAATTTTGTGTATCCAATAGGTGTGTTTGTGTCATTGGATGATCAATTAGGTCATTTTCGTCCTCCCTAGGCTTATTCTTGTCCAATTAGGGTTTTAAACCAATCTTGTGCATCCAATAACTTCATTAGTGTCATTGGATGATCAATTAGGTCATTTTCGTCCTCCCTAGGCCTGTTCTTGTCCAACTAGGGTTTTTAACCAATCTTGTGCATCCAATAGGTGTGTTTGTGTCATTGGATGATCAATTAGGTCATTTTCGTCCTCCCTAGGCTTATTCTTGTCCAATTAGGGTTTTTAACCAATCTTGTGCATCCAATAAGTTTGTTTGTGTCATTGAATTAATATTTAGGTAATTTCCGTCCTCCCTAGGCATATTCTTGTCCAATTAGGGTTTTTAACCAATCTTGTGCATCCAATAAGTTCATTTGTGTCATTGGATGATCAATTAGGTCATTTTCGTCCTCCCTAGGCATATTCTTGTCCAACTAGGGTTTTTAACCAATCTTGTGCATCCAATAGGTGTGTTTGTGTCATTGGATGATCAATTAGGTCATTTTCGTCCACCCTAGGCTTTTTCTTGTCCAATTAGGGTTTTTAACCAATCTTGTGCATCCAATAAGTTCATTTGTGTCATTGGATGATCAATTAGGTCATTTTCATCCTCCCTAGGCATATTCTTGTCCAATTAGGGTTTTTAACCAATCTTGTGCATCCAATAAATTCATTTGTGTCATTGGATTAACATTTAGGTCATTTTCGTCCTCCCTAGGCATATTCTTGTCCAATTAGGGTTTTTAACCAATCTTGTGCATCCAATAGGTGTGTTTGTGTCATTGGATGATCAATTAGGTTATTTTCATCCTCCATACACTTATTCTTGTCCAATTAGGGTTTTTAACCAATCTTGTGCATCGAATAGGTGTGTTTGTGTCATTGGATGACCAATTAGGTCATTTTCGTCCTCCCTAGGCATATTCTTGTCCAATTAGGGTTTTTAACCAATCTTGTGCATCCAATAGGTGTGTTTGTGGCAATGGATGATCAATTAGGTTATTTTCGTCCTCCCTAGGCATATTCTTGTCCAATTAGGGTTTTTAACCAATCTTGTGCATCCAATAGGTGTGTTTCTCTCATTGGATGATCAATTAGGTTATTTTCGTCCTCCCTTGGCTTATTCTTGTCCAATTAGGGTTTTTAACTAATCTTGTGCATCCAATAAGTTCATTTATGTCATTGGATGATCAATTAGGTCATTTTCGTCCTCCCTAGGCATATTCTTGTCCAATTAGGGTTTTTAACCAATCTTGTGCATCCAATAGGTGTGTTTGTGTCATTGGATGATCAATTAGGTCATTTTCGTCCTCCCTAGGCTTATTCTTGTCCAATTAGGGTTTTTAGCCGATCTTGTGCATTCAATAGGTGTGTTTGTGTCATTGGATGATCAATTAGGTCATTTTCGTCCTCCATAGGCTTATTCTTGTCCAATTAAGGTTTTTAACCGATCTTGTGCATCCAATAAGTTGAGTTGTGTCATTGGATTAACATTTATGTCATTTTCGTTCTCCCTAGGCTTATTCTTGTCCAATTAGGGTTTTTAACCAATTTTGTGCATCCAATAGGTGTGTTTGTGTCATTGGATGATCAATTAGGTCATTTTCGTCCTCCCTAGGCTTATTCTTGTCCAATTAGGGTTTTTAACCAATCTTGTGCATCGAATTACTTTGTTTGTGTCATTGAATTAATATTTAGGTCATTTTCGTCCTCCCTAGGCATATTCTTGTCCAATTAGGGTTTTTAACCAATCTTGTGCATCCAATAGGTGTGTTTGTGTCATTGGATGATCAATTAGGTCATTTTCGTCCTCCCTAGGCTTATTCTTGTCCAATTAGGGTTTTTAACCAATCTTGTGCATCCAATAAGTTTGTTTGTGTCATTGAATTAATATTTAGGTCATTTTCGTCCTCCCTAGGCATATTCTTGTCCAATTAGAGTTTTTAACCAATCTTGTGCTTCCAATAGGTGTGTTTGTGTCATTGGATGATCAATTAGGTCATTTTCGTCCTCCCTAGGCTTATTCTTGTCCAATTAGGGTTTTTAATCAATCTTGAGCATCCAATAAGTTCATTTGTGTCATTGGATTAACATTTAGGTCATTTTCGTCCTCCCTAGGCATATTCTTGTCCAATTAGGGTTTTTAACCAATCTTGTGCTTCCAATAGGTGTGTTTGTGTCATTGGATGATCAATTAGGTCATTTTCGTCCTCCCTAGGCTTATTCTTGTCCAATTAAGGTTTTTAACCAATCTTGTGCATCCAATAAGTTCATTTGTGTCATTGGATGATCAATTAGGTCATATTCGTCCTCCCTAGGTATATTCTTGTCCAACTAGGGTTTTTAACCAATCTTGTGCATCAAATAGATGTGTTAAGAGTGTTTGGATGATCAATTAGGTCATTTTCGTCCTCCCTAGGCTTATTCTTGTCCAATTAGGGTTTTTAACCAATTTTGTGCATCCAATAATTTTGTTTGTGTCATTGAATTAATATTTAGGTCATTTTCGTCCTCCCTAGGCATATTCTTGTCCAATTAGGGTTTTTAACCAATCTTGTGCATCCAATAGGTGTGTTTGTGTCATTGGATGATCAATTAGGTCATTTTCGTCCTCCCTAGGCTTATTCTTGTCCAATTAGGGTTTTTAACCAATCTTGTGCATCCAATAACTTTGTTTGTGTCATTGAATTAATATTTAGGTCATTTTCCTCCTCCCTAGGCATATTGTTGTCCAATTTGGGTTTTTAACCAATTTTGTGCATCCAATAGGTGTGTTTGGGTCATTGGATGATCAATTAGGTCATTTTCGTCCTCCCTAGGCTTATTCTTGTCTAATTAGGGTTTTAATCAATCTTGTGCATCCAATAAGTTCATTTGTGTCATTGGATTAACATTTATGTCTTTTTCGTCCTCCCTAGGCATATTCTTGTCCAATTAGGGTTTTTAACCAATCTTGTGCTTCCTATAGGTGTGTTTGTGTCATTGGATGATCAATTAGGTCATTTTCGTCCTCCCTAGGCTTATTCTTGTCCAATTAGGGTTTTTAACCAATCTTGTGCATCCAATAAGTTCATTTGTGTCATTGGATGATCAATTAGGTCATTTTCATCCTCCCTAGGTATATTCTTGTCCAACTAGGGTTTTTAACCAATCTTGTGCATCCAATAGATGTGTTTGTGTCTTTGGATGATCAATTAGGTCATTTTCGTCCTCCCTAGGCTTATTCTTGTCCAATTAGGGTTTTTAACCAATCTTGTGCATCCAATAGGTGTGTTTGTGCCATTGGTTGATCAATTAGGTCATTTTCGTCCTCCCTAGGCTTATTCTTGTCCAATTAGGGTTTTTAACCAATCTTGTGCATCCAATAGGTGTGTTTGTGTCATTGGATGATCAATTAGGTCATTTTCGTCCTCCCTAGGCTTATTCTTGTCCAATTAGGGTTTTTAACCAATCTTGTGCATCCAATAGGTGTGTTTGTTTCGTTGGATGATCAATTAGGTCATTTTCGTCCTCCCTAGGCTTATTCTTGTCCAATTAGGGTTTTTAACCAATCTTGTGCATCCAATAGGTGTGTTTGTGTCATTGGATGATCAATTAGGTCATTTTCGTCGTCCCTAGGCTTATTATTGTCCAATTAGGGTTTTTAACGAATCTTGTGCATCCAATAGGTGTGTTTGTGGCAATGGATGATCAATTAGGTCATTTTCGTCCTCCCTAGGCTTTTTCTTGTCCAATTAGGGTTTTTAACCATTCTTGTGCATGCAAAAAGTTCATTTGTGTAATTGGATTAACATTTAGGTCATTTTCGTCCTCCCTAGGCATATTCTTGTCCAATTAGGGTTTTTAACTAATCTTGTGCATCCAATAGGTGTGTTTGTGGCAATAGATGAACAATTAGGTCATTTTCGTCCTCCCTAGGCTTATTCTTGTCCAATTAGGGTTTTTAACCAATCTTGTGCATCCAATAGGTGTGTTTGTGTCATTGGATGATCGATTAGGTCATCTTCGTCCTCCCTAGGCTTATTCTTGCCCAATTAGGGTTTTTAACCAATCTTGTGCATCCAATAAGTTGAGTTGTGTAATTGGATTAACATTTAGGTCATTTTTGTCCTCCCTAGGCTTATTCTTGTCCAATTAGGGTTTTTAACCAATCTTGTGCATCCAATAAGTTCATTTGTGTCATTGGATTAACATTTAGGTCATTTTCGTCCTCCCTAGGCATACTCTTGTCCAATTAGGGTTTTTAACCAATCTTGTGCATCCAATAGGTGTGTTTGAGTCATTGGATGATCAATTAGGTCATTTTCGTCCTCCCTAGGCATATTCTTGTCCAATTAGGGTTTTTAACGAATCTTGTGCATCCAATTGGTGTGTTTGTGTCATTGGATGATCAATTAGGTCATTTTCGTCCTCCCTAGGCTTATTCTTGTCCAATTAGGGTTTTTAACCAATCTTGCGCATCCAATAAGTTAAGTTGTGTCATTGGATTAACATTTAGGTCATTTTCGTCCTCCCTAGGCTTATTCTTATCCAATTAGGGTTTTTAACCAATCTTGTGCATCCAATAGGTGTGTTTGTGTCATTGGATGATCAATTAGGTTATTTTCGTCCTCCCTAGGCATATTCTTGTCCAATTAGGGTTTTTAACCAATCTTGTGCATCCAATAGGTGTGTGTTTGTGTCATTGGATGATCAATTAGGTCATTTTCGTCCTCCCTAGGCTTATTCTTGTCCAATTAGGGTTTTTAACCAATCTTGTGCATCCAATAAGTTTGTTTGTGTCATTGAATTAATATTTAGGTCATTTTCGTCCTCCCTAGGCATATTCTTGTCCAATTAGGGTTTTTAACCAATCTTGTGCATCCAATAGGTGTGTTTGTGTCATTGGATGATCAATTAGGTCATTTTCGTCCTCCCTAGGCTTATTCTTGTCCAATTAGGGTTTTTAACCAATCTTGTACATCTAATAAGTTCATTTGTGTCATTGGATTAACATTTAGGTCATTTTCGTCCTCCCTAGGCATATTCTTGTCCAATTAGAGTTTTAGACCAATCCTGTGCATCCAATAGGTGTGTTTGTGTCATTGGATGATCAATTAGGTCACTTTCGTCCTCCCTAGGCTTATTCTTGTCCAATTAGGGTTTTTAACCGATCTTGTGCATCCAATAGGTGTGTTTGTGTCATTGGATGATCAATTAGGTCATTTTCGTCCTCCCTAGGCATATTCTTGTCCAATTAGGGTTTTTAACCAATCTTGTGCATCCAATAGGTGTGTTAGTGGTAATGGATGATCAATTTGGACATTTTCGTCCTCCCTAGGCTTATTCTTGTCCAATTAGGGTTTTTAACTAATCTTGTGCATCCAATAAGTTCATTTGTGTCATTGGATGATCAATTAGGTCATTTTCGTCCTCCCTAGGCGTATTCTTGTCCAATTAGGGTTTTTAACCAATCTTGTGCATCCAATAGGTGTGTTTGTGTCATTGGATGATCAATTAGGTCATTTTCGTCCTCCCTAGGCTTATTCTTGTCCAATTAGGGTTTTTAACCAATCTTGTGCATCCAATAAGTTGAGTTGTGTAATTGGATTAACATTTAGGTCATTTTCGTCCTCCCTAGGCTTATCCTTGTCCAATTAGGGTTTTTAACCAATCTTGTGCATCCAATAAGTTCATTTGTGTCATTGGATTAACATTTAGGTCATTTTCGTCCTCCCTAGGCATATTCTTGTCCAATTAGAGTTTTAGACCAATCTTGTGCATCTAATAGGTGTGTTTGTGTCATTGGATGATCAATTAGGTCATTTACGTCCTCCCTAGGCTTATTCTTGTCCAATTAGGGTTTTAAACCAATCTTATGCATCCAATAGGTGTGTTTGTGTCATTGGATGATCGATTAGGTTATTTTCGTCTTCCCTAGGCTTATTCTTGTCCAATTAGGGTTTTTTACTAATCTTGTGCATCCAATAAGTTCATTTGTGTCATTGGATGATCAATTAGGTCATTTTCATCCTCTCTAGGCATATTCTTGTCCAATTAGGGTTTTTAACCAATCTTGTGCATCCAATAGGTGTGTTTGTGTCATTGGATGATCAATTAGGTCATTTTCGTCCTTTCTAGGCTTATTCTTGTCCAATTAGGGTTTTTAACCGATCTTGTGCATCCAATAGGTGTGTTTGTGTCATTGGATGATGAATTAGGTCATTTTCGTCCTCTCTAGGCTTATTCTTGTCCAATTAGGGTTTTTAACCAATCTTGTGCATCCAATAGGTGTGTTTGTGTCATTGGATGATCAATTAGGTCATTTTCGTCCTCCCTAGGCTTATTCTTGTCCAATTAGGGTTTTTAACCAATCTTGTGCATCCAATAGGTGTGTTTGTGGCAATGGATGATCAATTAGGTCATTTTCGTCCTAGCTAGGCTTTTTCTTGTCCAATTAGGGTTTTTAACCATTCTTGTGCATGCAAAAAGTTCATTTGTGTCATTGGATTAACATTTAGGTCATTTTCGTCCTCCCTAGGCATATTCTTGTCCAATTAGGGTTTTTAACCAATCTTGTGCATCCAATAGGTGTGTTTGTGTCATTGGATGATCAATTAGGTTATTTTCGTCCTCCCTAGGCATATTCTTGTCCAATTAGGGTTTTTAACTAATCTTGTGCATCCAATAAGTTCATTTGTGACATTGGATGATCAATTAGGTCATTTTCGTCCTCCCTAGGCATATGCTTGTCCAATTAGGGTTTTTAACCAATCTTGTGCATCCAATAGGTGTGTTTGTGTCATTGGATGATCAATTAGGTCATTTTCTTCCTCCCTAGGCTTATTCTTGTCCAATTAGGGTTTTTAACCAATCTTGTGCATCAAATAAGTTCATTAGTGTCATTGGATGATCAATTAGGTCATTTTCGTCCTCCCTAGGCATGTTCTTGTCCAACTAGGGTTTTTAACCAATCTTGTGCATCCAATAGGTGTGTTTGTCTCATTGGATGATCAATTAGGTCATTTTCGTCCTGCCAAGGCTTATTCTTGTCCAATTAGGGTTTTTAACCAATCTTGTGCATCGAATAAGTTTGTTTGTGTCATTGAATTAATATTTAGGTCATTTTCGTCCTCCCTAGGCATATTCTTGTCCAATTAGGGTTTTTAACCAATCTTGTGCATCCAATAGGTGTGTTTGTGTCATTGGATGATCAATTAGGTCATTTTCGTCCTCCCTAGGCTTATTCTTGTCCAATTAGGGTTTTTAACCAATCTTGTGCATCCAATAAGTTTGTTTGTGTCATTGAATTAATATTTAGGTCATTTTCGTCCTCCCTAGGCTTATTCTTGTCAAATTATGGTTTTTAACCAATCTTGTGCATCCAATAGGTGTGTTTGAGTCATTGGATGATCAATTAGGTCATTTTCGTCCTCCCTAGGCTTATTCTTGTCCAATTAGGGTTTTTAACCAATCTTGTGCATCCAATAAGTTTGTTTGTGTCATTGAATTAATATTTAGGTCATTTTCGTCCTCCCTAAGCTTATTCTTGTCAAATTATGGTTTTTAACCAATCTTGTGCATCCAATAGGTGTGTTTGTGTCATTGGATGATCAATTAGGTCATTTTCGTCCTCCCTAGGCTTATTCTTGTCCAATTAGGGTTTTTAACCAATCTTGTGCATCCAATAAGTTTGTTTGTGTCATTGAATTAATAATTAGGTCATTTTCGTCCTCCCTAGACATATTCTTGTCCAATTAGGGTTTTTAACCAATCTTGTGCATCCAATAGGTGTGTTTGTGTCATTGGATGATCAATTAGGTCGTTTTCGTCCTCCCTAGGCTTATTCTTGTCCAATTAGGGTTTTTAACCAATCTTGTGCATCCAATAAGTTTGTTTGTGTCATTGAATTAATAATTAGGTCATTTTCGTCCTCCCTAGGCATATTCTTGTCCAATTAGGGTTTTTAACCAATCTTGTGCATCCAATAGGTGTGTTTGTGTCATTGGATGATCAATTAGGTCATTTTCGTCCTCCCTAGGCTTATTCTTGTCCAATTAGGGTTTTTAACCAATCTAGTGCATCCAATAAGTTCATTTGTGTCATTGGATTAACATTTAGGTCATTTTCGTTCTCCCTAGGCATATTCTTGTCCAATTAGGGTTTTTAACCAATCTTGTGCATCCAATAGGTGTGTTTGTGTCATTGGATGATCAATTTAGATCATTTTCGTTCTCCCTAGGCATATTCTTGTCCAATTAGGGTTTTTAATCAATCTTGTGCATCCAATAGGTGAGTTTGTGTCATTAGATGATCAATTAGGTCATTTTCGTCCTCCCTAGGCATATTCTTGTCCAACTAGGGTTTTTAACCAATCTTGTGCATCAAATAGGTGTGTTTGTGTCATTGGATTATCAATTAGGTCATTTTCGTCCTCCTTAGGCTTATTCTTGTCCAATTAGGGTTTTTAATCAATCTTGGGCATCCAATAGGTGTGTTTGTGTCATTGGATGATCAATTAGGTCATTTTCGTCCTCCCTAGGCTTATTCTTGTCCAATTAGGGTTTTTAACCAATCTTGTGCATCCAATAAGTTCATTTGTGTCATTGGATTAACATTTAGGTCATTTTCGTTCTCCCTAGGCATATTCTTGTCCAATTAGGGTTTTTAACCAATCTTGTGCATCCAATAGGTGTGTTTGTGTCATTGGATGATCAATTTAGGTCATTTTCGTTCTCCCTAGGCATATTCTTGTCCAGTTAGGGTTTTTAATCAATCTTGTGCATCCAATAGGTGTGTTTGTGTCATTGGATGATCAATTAGGTCATTTTCGTCCTCCTTAGGCATATTCTTTTCCAATTAGGGTTTTTAACCAATCTTGTGCATCCGCTTATTCTTGTCCAATTAGGGTTTTTAACCAATCTTGTGCATCCAATAGGTGTGTTTGTGTCATTGGATGATCAATTAGGTCATTTTCGTCCTCCCTAGGCTTATTCTTGTCAAATTAGGGTTTTTAACCAATCTTGTGCATCCAATAAGTTTGTTTGTGTCATTGAATTAATATTTAGGTCATTTTCGTCCTCCCTAGGCATATTCTTGTCTAATTAGGGTTTTTAACCAATCTTGTGCATCCAATAGGTGTGTTTGTGTCATTGGATGATCAATTAGGTCATTTTCGTCCTCCCTAGGCTTATTCTTGTCCAATTAAGGTTTTTAACCAATCTTGTGCATCCAATAAGTTCATTGGTGTCATTGGATTATCATTTAGGTCATTTTCGTTCTCCCTAGGCATATTCTTGTCCAATTAGGGTTTTTAACCAATCTTGTGCATCTAATAGGTGTGTTTGTGTCATTGGATGATCAATTTAGGTCATTTTCGTTCTCCCAAGGCATATTCTTGTCCAATTAGGGTTTTTAATCAATCTTGTGCATCCAATAGGTGTGTTTGTGTCATTGGATGATCAATTAGGTCATTTTCGTCCTCCCTAGGCATATTCTTTTCCAATTAGGGTTTTTAACCAATCTTGTGCATCCGCTTATTCTTGTCCAATTAGGGTTTTTAACCAATCTTGTGCATCCAATAGGTGTGTTTGTGTCATTGGATGATCAATTAGGTCATTTTCGTCCTCCCTAGGCTTATTCTTGTCCAATTAGGGTTTTTAACCAATCTTGTGCATCCAATAAGTTTTGTTTGTGTCATTGAATTAATATTTAGGTCATTTTCGTCCTCCCTAGGCATATTCTTGTCCAATTAGAGTTTTTAACGAATTTTTTGCATCCAATAGGTGTGTTTGTGTCATTGGATGATCAATTAGGTCATTTTCGTCCTCCCTAGGCTTATTCTTGTCCAATTAGGGTTTTTAACCAATCTTGTGCATCCAATAAGTTGAGTTGTGTCATTGGATTAACATTTAGGTCATTTTCGTCCTCCCTAGGCTTATTCTTGTCCAATTAGGGTTTTTAACCAATCTTGTGCATCCAATAACTTTGTTTGTGTCCTTGAATTAATATTTAGTTCATTTTCGTCCTCCCTAGGCATATTCTTGTCTAATTAGGGTTTTTAACCAATCTTGTGCATCCAATAGGTGTGTTTGTGTCATTGGATGATCAATTAGGTCATTTTCGTCCTCCCTAGGCATATTCTTTTCCAATTAGGGTTTTTAACCAATCTTGTGCATCCGCTTATTCTTGTCCAATTAGGGTTTTTAACCAATCTTGTGCATCCAATAGGTGTGTTTGTGTCATTGGATGATCAATTAGGTCATTTTCGTCCTCCCTAGGCTTATTCTTGTCCAATTAGGGTTTTTAACCAATCTTGTGCATCCAATAAGTTTGTTTGTGTCATTGAATTAATATTTAGGTCATTTTCGTCCTCCCTAGGCATCATCTTGTCCAATTAGGGTTTTTAACCAATCTTTTGCATCCAATAGGTGTGTTTGTGTAATTGGATGATCAATTAGGTCATTTTCGTCCTCCCTAGGCTTATTCTTGTCCAATTAGGGTTTTTAACCAATCTTGTGCATCCAATAACTTTGTTTGTGTCATTGAATTAATATTTAGGTCATTTTCCTCCTCCCTAGGCATTTTTTTTGTCCAATTAGGGTTTTTAACCAATCTTGTGCATCCAATAGGTGTGTTTGTGTCATTGGATGATCAATTAGGTCATTTTCGTCCTCCCTAGGCTTATTCTTGTCCAATTAGGGTTTTTAACCAATCTTGTGCATCCAATAGGTGTGTTTGTGTCATTGGATGATCAAGTAGGTCATTTTCGTCCTCCCTAAGCTTATTCTTGTCCAATTAGGGTTTTGAACCAATCTTGTGCATCCAATAACTTTGATTGTGTCATTGAATTAATATTTAGGTCATTTTCGTCCTCCCTAGGCATATTCTTGTCCAATTAGGGTTTTTAACCAATCTTGTGCATCCAATAGGTGTGTTTGTGTCATTGGATGATCAATTAGGTCATTTTCGTCCTCCCTAGGCTTATTCTTGTCCAATTAGGGTTTTTAACCAATCTTGTGCATCCAATAAGTTTGTTTGTGTCATTGAATTAATATTTAGGTCATTTTCGTCCTCCCTAGGCATATTCTTGTCCAATTTGGGTTTTTAACCAATCTTGTGCATCCAATAGGTGTGTTTGTGTCATTGGATGATCAATTAGTTCATTTTTGTCCTCCCTGGGCATATTCTTGTCCAATTAGGGTTTTTAACCAATCTTGTGCTTCCAATAGGTGTGTTTGTGTCATTAGATGATCAATTAGGTCATTCTGGTCCTCCTTGGCTTATTCTTGTCCAATTAGGGTTTTTAACCAATCTTGTGCATCCAATAGGTGTGTTTGTGTCATTGGATGATCAATTAGGTCATTTTCGTCCTCCCTAGGCTTATTCTTGTCCAATTAGGGTTTTTAACCAATCTTGTGCATCCAATAGGTGTGTTTGTGTCATTGGATGATCAATTAGGTTATTTTCGTCCTTCCTAGGCATATTCTTGTATAATTAGGGTTTTTAACCAGTCTTGTGCATCCAATAGGTGTGTTTGTGTCATTGAATGATCAATTAGGTCATTTTCGTTCTTCGAAGGCTTATTCTTGTCCAATTAGGGTTTTAAACCAATCTTGTGCATCCAATATGTTTATTTGTGTCATTGGATTAACATTTAGGTCATTTTCGTCCTCCCTAGGCATATTCTTGTCCAATTAGGGTTTTTAACCAATCTTGTGCATCCAATAGGTGTGTTTGTGTCATTGGATGATCAATTAGGTCATTTTCGTCCTCCCTAGGCTTATTCTTGTCCAATTAGGGTTTTTAACCAATCTTGTGCATCCAATAAGTTTGTTTATGTCATTAAATTAATATTTTGGTCATTTTCGTCCTCCCTAGGCATATTCTTGTCCAATTAGGGTTTTTAACCAATCTTGTGCATCCAATAGGTGTGTTTGTGTCATTGGATGATCAATTAGGTCATTTTCGTCCTCCCTAGGCTTATTCTTGTCCAATTAGGGTTTTTAACCAATCTTGTGCATCCAACAAGTTTGTTTATGTCATTGAATTAGTATTTAGGTCATTTTCGTCCTCCCTAGGCATATTCTTGTCCAATTAGGGTTTTTAACCAATCTTGTGCATCCAATAGGTGTGTTTGTGTCATTGGATGATCAATTAGGTCATTTTCGTCCTCCCTAGGCTTATTCTTGTCCAATTAGGGTTTTTAACCAATCTTGGGCATCCAATAACTTTGTTTGTGTCATTAAATTAATATTTAGGTCATTTTCGTCCTCCCTAGGCATATTCTTGTCCAATTAGGGTTTTTAACCAATCTTGTGCATCCAATAGGTGTGTTTGTGTCATTGGATGATCAATTAGGTCATTTTCGTCCTCCCTAGGCATATTCTTGTCCAATTAGGGTTTTTAACCAATCTTGTGCATCCAATAAGTCCGTTTGTGTCATTGGATTAACATTTAGGTCATTTTCGTCCTCCCTAGGCATATTCTTGTCCAATTAGGGTTTTTAACCAATCTTGTGCATCCAATAGGTGTGTTTGTGTCATTGGATGATCAATTAGGTCATTTTCGTCCTCCCTAGGCTTATTCTTGTCCAATTAGGGTTTTTAACCAATCTTGTGCATCCAATAAGTCCGTTTGTGTCATTGGATTAACATTTAGGTCATTTTCGTCCTCCCTATGCATATTCTTGTCCAATTAGAGTTTTAGACCAATCTTGTGCATCCTATAGGGGTGTTTGTGTCATTGGATGATCAATTAGGTTATTTTCGTCCTCCCTAGGCTTATTCTTGTCCAATTAGGGTTTTTAACTAATCTTGTGCATCCAATAATTTCATTTGTGTCATTGGATGATCAATTAGGTCATTTTCGTCCTCCCTAGGCATATTCTTGTCCAATTAGGGTTTTTAACCAATCTTGTGCATCCAATAGGTGTGTTTGTGTCATTGGATGATCAATTAGGTCATTTTCGTCCTCCCTAGGCTTATTCTTGTCCAATTAGGGTTTTTAACCAATCTTGTGCATCCAATACGTTCATTTGTGTCATTGGATTAACATTTTGGTCATTTTCGTCCTCCCTAGGCATATTCTTGCTCATTTAGAGTTTTAGACCAATCTTGTGCATCCAATAGGTGTGTTTGTGTCATTGGATGATCAATTAGGTAATTTTCGTCCTCCCAAAGCTTATTCTTGTCCAATTAGGGTTTTTAACTAATCTTGTGCATCCAATAAGTTCATTTGTGTCATTGGATGATCAATTAGGTCATTTTCGTCCTCCCTAGGCATATTCTTGTCCAATTAGGGTTTTTAACCAATCTTGTGCATCCAATAGGTGTGTTTGTGTCATTGGATGATCAATTAGGTCATTTTCGTCCTCCCTAGGCTTATTCTTGTCCAATTAGGGTTTTTAACCAATCTTGTGCATCCAATAAGTTCATTTGTGTCATTGGATTAACATTTAGATCATTTTCGTCCTGCCTAGGCATATTCTTGTCCAATTAGGGTTTTTAACCAATCTTGTGCATCCAATAGGTGTGTTTGTGTCATTGGATGATCAATTAGGTTATTTTCGTCCTCCCTAGGCTTATTCTTGTCCAATTAGGGTTTTTAACCAATCTTGTGCATCCAATAGGTGTGTTTGTGTCATTGGATGACCAATTAGGTCATTTTCGTCCTCCCTAGGCATATTCTTGTCCAATTAGGGTTTTTAACCAATCTTGTGCATCCAATAGGTGTGTTTGTGTCATTGGATGATCAATTAGGTCATTTTCGTCCTCCCTAGGCTTATTCTTGTCCAATTAGGGTTTTTAACCAATCTTGTGCATCTAATAGGTGTGTTTGTGTCATTGGATGATGAATTAGGTCATTTTCGTCGTCCCTAGGCTTATTCTTGTCCAATTAGGGTTTTTAACCAATCTTGTGCATCCGATAAGTTTGTTTGTGTCATTGAATTAATATTTAGGTCATTTTCGTCCTCCCTAGGCTTATTCTTGTCCAATTAGAGTTTTTAACCAATCTTGTGCATCCAATAGGTGTGTCTGTGTCATTGGATGATCAATTAGGTCATTTTCGTCCTCCTTAAGCATATTCTTGTCCAATTAGGGTTTTTAACCAATCTTGTGCATCCAATAGGTGTGTTTGTGTCATTGGATGATCAATTAGGTCATTTTCGTCCTCCCTAGGCTTATTCTTGTCCAATTAGGGTTTTTAACCAATCTTGTGCATCTAATAGGTGTGTTTGTGTCATTGGATGATGAATTAGGTCATTTTCGTCGTCCCTAGGCTTATTCTTGTCCAATTAGGGTTTTTAACCAATCTTGTGCATCCGATAAGTTTGTTTGTGTCATTGAATTAATATTTAGGTCATTTTCGTCGTCCCTAGGCATATTCTTGTCCAATTAGGGTTTTTAACCAATCTTGTGCATCCAATAGGTGTGTTTGTGTCATTGGATGATCAATTAGGTCATTTTCGTCCTCCCTAGGCTTATTCTTGTCCAATTAGGGTTTTTAACCAATCTTGTGCATCCAATAAGTTTGTTTGTGTCATTGAATTAATATTTAGGTCATTTTCGTCCTCCCTAGGCTTATTCTTGTTCAATTAGGGTTTTTAACCAATCTTGTGTATCCAATAAGTTCATTTGTGTCATTGGATTAACATTTAAGTCATATTCGTTCTCCCTAGGCATATTCTTGTCCAATTAGGGTTTTTAACCAATCTTGTGCATCCAATAGGTGTGTTTGTGTCATTGGAGGATCAATTTAGGTCATTTTCGTTCTCCCTAGGCATATTCTTGTCCAATTAGGGATTTTCATCAATCTTGTGCATCCAATAGGTGTGTTTGTGTCATTGGAGGATCAATTTAGGTCATTTTCGTTCTCCCTAGGCATATTCTTGTCCAATTAGGGATTTTCATCAATCTTGTGCATCCAATAGGTGTGTTTGTGTCATTGGATGATCAATTAGGTCATTTTCGTCCTCCCTAGGCATATTCTTTTCCAATTAGGGTTTTTAACCATTCTTGTGCATCCAATAGGTGTGTTTGTGTCATTGGATGATCAATTAGGTCATTTTCGTCCTCCCTAGGCTTATTCTTGTCCAATTAGGGTTTTTAACCAATCTTGTGCATCCAATAAGTTTGTTTGTGTAATTGAATTAATATTTAGGTCATTTTCGTCCTCCCTAGGCATCATCTTGTCCAATTAGGGTTTTTAACCAATCTTTTGCATCCAATAGGTGTGTTTGTATCATAGGATGATCAATTAGGTCATTTTCGTCCTCCCTAGGCTTATTCTTGTCCAATTAGGGTTTTTAACCAATCTTGTGCATCCAATAACTTTGTTTGTGTCATTGAATCAATATTTAGGTAATTTTCGTCCTCCCTAGGCATATTCTTGTCCAATTAGGGTTTTTAACCAATCTTGTGCATCCAATAGGTGTGTTTGTGTCATTGGATGATCAATTAGGTCATTTTCGTCCTCCCTAGGCTTATTCTTGTCCAATTAGGGTTTTTAACCAATCTTGTGCATCCAATAAGTTTGTTTGTGTCATTGAATTAATATTTAGGTCATTTTCGTCCTCCCTAGGCATCATCTTGTCCAATTAGGGTTTTTAACCAATCTTTTGCATCCAATAGCTGTGTTTGTGTCATAGGATGATCAATTAGGTCATTTTCGTCCTCCCTAGGCTTATTCTTGTCCAATTAGGGTTTTTAACCAATCTTGTGCATCCAATAACTTTGTTTGTGTCATTGAATCAATATTTAGGTAATTTTCGTCCTCCCTTGGCATATTCTTGTCCAATTAGGGTTTTTAACCAATCTTGTGCATCCAATTGGTGTGTTTGTGTCATTGGATGATCAATTAGGTCATTTTCATCCTCCCTAGGCTTATTCTTGTCCAACTAGGGTTTTTAACCAATCTTGTGCATCCAATAGGTGTGTTTGTGTCATTGGATGATCAATTTGGTCATTTTCGTCCTCCCTAGGTTTATTCTTGTCCAATTAGGGTTTTTAACCAATCTTGTGCATCCAATAAGTTTGTTTGTGTAATTGAATTAATATTTAGGTCATTTTCGTCCTCCCTAGGCATCATCTTGTCCAATTAGGGTTTTTAACCAATCTTTTGCATCCAATAGGTGTGTTTGTGTCATAGGATGATCAATTAGGTCATTTTCGTCCTCCCTAGGCTTATTCTTGTCCAATTAGGGTTTTTAACCAATCTTGTGCATCCAATAACTTTGTTTGTGTCATTGAATCAATATTTAGGTAATTTTCGTCCTCCCTTGGCATATTCTTGTCCAATTAGGGTTTTTAACCAATCTTGTGCATCCAATAGGTGTGTTTGTGTCATTGGATGATCAATTAGGTCATTTTCATCGTCCCTAGGCTTATTCTTGTCCAATTAGGGTTTTTAACCAATCTTGTGCATCCAATAGGTGTGTTTGTGTCATTGGATGATCAATTAGGTCATTTTCGTCCTCCCTAGGCTTATTCTTGTCCAATTAGGGTTTTTAACCAATCTTGTGCATCCAATAAGTTGAGTTGTGTCATTGGATTAACATTTAGGTCATTTTCGTCCTCCCTAGGCATATTCTTGTCCAATTAGGGTTTTTAACCAATCTTGTGCATCCAATTGGTGTGTTTGTGTCTTTGGATGATCAATTAGGTCATTTTCGTCCTCCCTAGGCTTATTCTTGTCCAATTAGGGTTTTTAACCAATCTTGTGCATCCAATAAGTTGAGTTGTGTCATTGGATTAACATTTAGGTCATTTTCGTCCTCCCTAGGCTTATTCTTGTCCAATTAGGGTTTTTAACCAATCTTGTGCATCGAATAAGTTTGTTTGTGTCATTGAATTAATATTTATGTCATTTTCGTCCTCCCTAGGCATATTCTTGTCCAATTAGGGTTTTTAACAAATCTTGTGCATCCAATAGGTGTGTTTGTGTCATTGGATGATCAATTAGGTCATTTTGGTCCTCCCTAGGCATATTCTTGCCCAATTAGGGTTTTTAACCAATCTTGTGCATCCAATAGGTGTGTTTGTGGCAATGGATGATCAATTAGGTCATTTTCGTCCTCCCTAGGCATATTCTTGTCCAATTAGGGTTTTTAACCAATCTTGTGCATCCAATAGGTGTGTTTGTGTCATTGGATGATCAATTAGGTCATTTTCGTCCTCCCTAGGCTTATTCTTGTCCAATTACGATTTTTAACCAATCTTGTGCATCCAATAACTTTGTTTGTGTCATTGAATTAATATTTAGGTCATTTTCGTCCTCCCTAGGCATATTCTTGTCCAATTAGGGTTTTTAACCAATCTTGTGCATCTAATAGGTGTGTTTGTGTCATTGGATTAACATTTAGGTCATTTTCGTCCTTCCTATGCATATTCTTGTCCAATTAGGGTTTTTAACCAATCTTGTGCTTCCAATAGGTGTGTTTGTGTCATTGGATGATCAATTAGGTCATTTTCGTCCTCCCTTGGCTTATTCTTGTCCAATTAGGGTTTTTAACCAATCTTGTGCATCCAATAAGTTCATTTGTGTCATTGGATGATCAATTAGGTCATTTTCGTCCTCCCTAGGTATATTCTTGTCCAACTAGGGTTTTTAACCAATCTTGTGCATCCAATAGATGTGTTTCTGTCTTTGGATGATCAATTAGGTCATTTTCGTCCTCCCTAGGCTTATTATTGTCCAATTAGGGTTTTGAACGAATCTTGTGCATCCAATAGGTGTGTTTGTGTCATTGGATGATCAATTAGGTCATTTTCGTCCTCCCTAGGCTTATTCTTGTCCAATTAGGGTTTTTAACCAATCTTGTGCATCCAATAAGTTCATTTGTGTCATTGGATTAACATTTAGGTCATTTTCGTCCTCCCTAGGCATATTCTTGTCCAATTAGGGTTTTTAACCAATCTTGTGCATCCAATAAGTTTGTTTTTTTCATTGAATTAATATTTAGGTCATTTTCGTCCTCCCTAGGCATATTCTTGTCCAATTAGGGTTTTTAACCAATCTTGTGCATCCAATAGGTGTGTTTGTGTCATTGGATGATCAATTAGGTCATTTTCGTCCTCCCTAGGCTTATTCTTGTCCAATTAGGGTTTTTAACAAATCTTGTGCATCCAATATGTGTGTTTGTGTCATTGGATGATCAATTAGGTCGTTTTCGTCCCCCCTAGGCTTATTCTTGTCCAATTAGGGTTTTCAACCAATCTTGTGCATCCAATAAGTTGAGTTGTGTCATTGGATTAACATTTAGGTCATTTTCATCCTCCCTAGGCTTATTCTTGTCCAATTAGGGTTTTTAACCAATCTTGTGCATCCAATAGGTGTGTTTGTGTCATTGGATGATCAATTAGGTCATTTTTGTCCTCCCTAGGCTTATTCTTGTCCAATTAGGGTTTTTAACCAATGATGTGCATCCAATAGGTGTGTTTGCGTCATTGGATGATCAATTAGGTCATTTTCGTCCTCCCTAGGCATATTCTTGTCCAATTAGGGTTTTTAACCAATCTTGTGCATCCAATAGGTGTGTTTGTGTCATTGGATGATCAATTAGGTCATTTTCGTCCTCCCTAGGCTTATTCTTGTTCAATTAGGGTTTTTAACCAATCTTGTGCATCTAATAGGTGTGTTTGTGTCATTGGATGATCAATTAGGTCATTTTCGTCCTCCCTAGGCATATTCTTGTCCAATTAGGGTTTTTAACCAATCTTGTGCATCCAATAGGTGTGTTTGTGTCATTGGATGATCAATTAGGTCATTTTCGTCCTCCCTAGGCTTATTCTTGTCCAATTAGGGTTTTTAACCAATCTTGTGCATCTAATAGTTGTGTTTGTGTCATTGGATGATCAATTAGGTCAATTTCGTCCTCCCTAGGCATATTCTTGTCCAATTAGGGTTTTTAACCAATCTTGTGCATCCAATAGGTATGTTGTGTCATTGGGTGATCAATTACGTCATTTTCGTCCTCCATAGGCATATTCTTGTCCAATTAGGGTTTTAAACCAATCTTGTGCATCCAATAGGTGTGTTTGTGTCATTGGATGATCAATTAGGTCATTTTCGTCCTCCCTAGGCTTATTCTTGTCCAATTAGGGTTTTTAACTAATCTTGTGCATCCAATAAGTTCATTTTTGTCATTGGATGATCAATTAGGTCATTTTCGTCCTCCCTAGGCATATTCTTGTCCAACTAGGGTTTTTAACCAATCTTGTGCATCCAATAGGTGTGTTTGTGTCATTGGATGATCAATTAGGTCATTTTCGTCCTCCCTAGGCTTATTCTTGTCCAATTATTGTTTTTAACCAATCTTGTGCATCCAATAGGTGTGTTTGTGTCATTGGATTAACATTTAGGTCATTTTCGTCCTCCCTAGGCATATTCTTGTCCAATTAGGGTTTTTAACCAATCTTGTGCATCCAATAGGTGTGTTTGTGTCATTGGATGATCAATTAGGTCATTTTCGTCCTCCCTAGGCTTATTCTTGTACAATTATGGTTTTTAACCAATCTTGTGCATCCAATAGGTGTGTTTGTGTCATTGGATGATCAATTAGGTCATTTTCGTCCTCCCTAGGCTTATTCTTGTCCAATTAGGGTTTTTAACCAATCTTGTGCATCCAATAGGTGTGTTTTTGTCATTCGATGATCAATTAGGTCATTTTCATCATCCCAAGGCTTATTCTTGTCCAATTAGGGTTTTTAACCAATCTTGTGCATCCAATAACTTTGTTTGTGTCATTGAATTAATATTTAGGTTATTTTCGTCCTCCTTAGGCATATTCTTGTCGAATTAGGGTTTTTAACCAATCTTGTGCATCCAATAGGTGTGTTTGTGTCATTGGATGATCAATTAGGTCATTTTCGTCCTCCCTAGGCTTATTCTTGTCAAATTAGGGTTTTTAACCAATCTTGTGCATCCAATAAGTTTGTTTGTGTCATTGAATTAATATTTAGGTCATTTTCGTCCTCCCTAGGCATATTCTTATCCAATTAGAGTTTTTAACGAATCTTGTGCATCCAATAGGTGTGTTTGTGTCATTGGATGATCAATTAGGTCATTTTCGTCCTCCCTAGGCTTATTCTTCTCCAATTAGGGTTTTTAACCAATCTTGTGCATCCAATAAGTTTGTTTGTGTCATTGAATTAATATTTAGGTCATTTTCGTCCTCCCTAGGCATCATCTTGTCCAATTAGGGTTTTTAACCAATCTTTTGCATCCAATAGGTGTGTTTGTGTCATAGGATGATCAATTAGGTCATTTTCGTCCTCCCTAGGCTTATTCTTGTCGAATTAGGGTTTTTAACCAATCTTGTGCATCCAATAACTTTGTTTGTGTCATTGAATCAATATTTAGGTAATTTTCGTCCTCCCTAGGCATATTCTTGTCCAATTAGGGTTTTTAACCAATCTTGTGCATCCAATAGGTGTGTTTGTGTCATTGGATGATCAATTAGGTCATTTTCGTCCTCCCTAGGCTTATTCTTGTCCAATTAGGGTTTTTAACCAATCTTGTGCATCCAATAAGTTGAGTTGTGTCATTGGATTACCATTGAGGTCATTTTCGTCCTCCCTAGGCTTATTCTTGTCCAATTATGGTTTTTAACCAATCTTGTGCATCCAATAGGTGTGTTTGTGTCATTGGATGATCAATTAGGTCATTTTCGTCCTCCCTAAGCTTATTCTTGTCCAATTAGGGTTTTTAACCAATCTTGTGCATCCAATAGGTGTGTTTTTGTCATTGGATGATCAATTAGGTCATTTTCGTCCTCCCTAGGCATATTCTTGTCCAATTAGGGTTTTTAACGAATCTTGTGCATCCAATAGGTGTGTTTGTGTCATTGGATGATCAATTAGTTCATTTTCGTCCTTCCTAGGCATATTCTTGTCAAATTAGGGTTTTTAACCAATCTTTTGCATCCAATAGGTGTGTCTGTGTCATTGGATGATCAATTAGGTCATTTTCGTCCTCCTTAGGCATATTCTTGTCCAATTAGGGTTTTAACCAATCTTGTGTAACCAATAGGTGTGTTTGTGTCATTGGATGATCAATTAGGTCAGTTTCGTCCTCCCTAGGCTTATTCTTGTCCAATTAGGGTTTTTAACCAATCTTGTGCATCCAATAAGTTGAGTTGTGTCATTGGATTAACATTTAGGTCATTTTCGTCCTCCCTAGGCTTATTCTTGTCCAATTAGGGTTTTTAACCAATCTTGTGCATCCAATAACTTGGTTTGTGTCCTTGAATTAATATTTAGGTCATTTTCGTCCTCCCTAGGCATATTCTTGTCCAATTAGGGTTTTTAGCCAATCTTGTGCTTCCAATAGGTGTGTTTGTGTCATTGGAAGATCAATTAGGTCATTTTGGTCCTCCCTAGGCTTATTCTTGTCCAATTATGGTTTTTAACCAATCTTGTGCATCCAATAAGTTGAGTTGTGTCATTGGATTAACATTTAGGTCATTTTCGTCCTCCCTAGGCTTATTCTTGTCCAATTAGGGTTTTTAACCAATCTTGTGCATCCAATAAGTTGAGTTGTGTCATTGGATTAACATTTAGGTCATTTTCTTCCTCCCTAGGCTTATTCTTGTCCAATTAGGGTTTTTAATCAATCTTGTGCATCGAATAACTTTGTTTGTGTCCTTAAAATAATATTTAGGTCATTTTCGTCCTCCCTAGGCATATTCTTGTCCAATTAGGGTTTTTAACCAATCTTGTGCTTCCAATAGGTGTGTTTGTGTCATTGGAAGATCAAGTAGGTCATTTTCGTCCTCCCTAGGCTTATTCTTGTCCAATTAGGGTTTTTAACCAATCTTGTGCATCCAATAAGTTTGTTTGTGTCATTGAATTAATATTTAGGTCATTTTCGTCCTCCCTAGGCATATTCTTGTCCAATTAGAGTTTTTAACGAATCTTGTGCATCCAGTAGGTGTGTTTGTGTCATTGGATGATCAATTAGGTCATTTTCGTCCTCCCTAGGCTTATTCTTGTCCAATTAGGGTTTTTAACCAATCTTGTGCATCCAATAAGTTGAGTAGTGTCATTGGATTAACATTTAGGTCATTATCGTCCTCCCTAGTCATATTCTTGTCCAATTAGGGTTTTTAACCAATCTTGTGCATCCAATAACTTTGTTTGTGTCCTTGAATTAATATTTAGGTCATTTTCGTCCTCGCTATGCATATTCTTGTCCAATTAGTGTTTTTAACCAATCTTGTGCATCCAATAGGTGTGTTGGCGGCAATGGATGATCAATTAGGTCATTTTCGTCCTCTCTAGGCTTATTCTTGTCCAATTAGGGTTTTTAACCAATCTTGTGCATCCAATAGGTGTGTTTGTGTCATTGGATGATCAATTAGGTCATTTTCGTCCTCCCTAGGCTTATTCTTGTCCAATTAGGGTTTTTAACCAATCTTGTGCATCCAATAAGTTGAGTTGTGTCATTGGATTAACATTTAGGTCATTTTCGTCCTCCCTAGGCTTATTCTTGTCCAATTAGGGTTTTTAACCAATCTTGTGCATCCGATAAGTTTGTTTGGGTCATTGAATTAATATTTAGGTCATTTTCGTCCTCCCTAAGCATATTCTTGTCCAATTAGGGTTTTTAACCAATCTTGTGCATCCAATAGGTGTGTTTGTGTCATTGGATGATCAATTAGGTCATTTTCGTCCTCCCTAGGCTTATTCTTGTCAAATTAGGGTTTTTAACCAATCTTGTGCATCCAATAACTTTGTTTGTGTCATTGAATTAATATTTAGGTCATTTTCGTCCTCCCTAGGCATATTCTTGTCCAATTATGGTTTTTAACCAATCTTGTGCATCCAATAGGTGTGTTTGTGTCATTGGATGATCAATTAGGTCATTTTCGTCCTCCCTAGACTTATTCTTGTCCAATTAGGGTTTTTAACCAATCTTGTGCATCCAATAAGTTTGTTTGTGTCATTGTATTAATATTTAGATCATTTTCGTCCTCCCTAGGCATATTCTTGTCCAATTAGGGTTTTTAACCAATCTTGTGCATCCAATAGGTGTGTTTGTGTCATTGGATGATCAATTAGGTCATTTTCGTCCTCCCTAGGCTTATTCTTGTCCAATTAGGGTTTTTAACCAATCTTGTGCATCCAATAAGTTTCTTTGTGTCATTGAATTAATATTTAGGTCATTTTCGTCCTCCCTAGGCATATTCTTGTCCAATTAGAGTTTTTAACGAATTTTTTGCATCCAATAGGTGTGTTTGTGTCATTGGATGATCAATTAGGTCATTTTCGTCCTCCCTAGGCTTATTCTTGTCCAATTAGGGTTTTTAACCAATCTTGTGCATCCAATAAGTTGAGTTGTGTCATTGGATTAACATTTAGGTCATTTTCGTCCTCCCTAGGCTTATTCTTGTCCAATTAGGGTTTTTAACCAATCTTGTGCATCCAATAACTTTGTTTGTGTCCTTGAATTAATATTTAGTTCATTTTCGTCCTCCCTAGGCATATTCTTGTCTAATTAGGGTTTTTAACCAATCTTGTGCATCCAATAGGTGTGTTTGTGTCATTGGATGATCAATTAGGTCATTTTCGTCCTCCCTAGGCATATTCTTTTCCAATTAGGGTTTTTAACCAATCTTGTGCATCCGCTTATTCTTGTCCAATTAGGGTTTTTAACCAATCTTGTGCATCCAATAGGTGTGTTTGTGTCATTGGATGATCAATTAGGTCATTTTCGTCCTCCCTAGGCTTATTCTTGTCCAATTAGGGTTTTTAACCAATCTTGTGCATCCAATAAGTTTGTTTGTGTCATTGAATTAATATTTAGGTCATTTTCGTCCTCCCTAGGCTTATTCTTGTCCAATTAGGGTTTTTAAACAATCTTGTGTATCCAATAAGTTCATTTGTGTCATTGGATTAACATTTAAGTCATTTTCGTTCTCCCTAGCCATATTTTTGTCCAATTAGGGTTTTTAACCAATCTTGTGCATCCAATAGGTGTGTTTGTGTCATTGGAGGATCAATTTAGGTCATTTTCGTTCTCCCTAGGCATATTCTTGTCCAATTAGGGATTTTCATCAATCTTGTGCATCCAATAGGTGTGTTTGTGTCATTGGATGATCAATTAGGTCATTTTCGTCCTCCCTAGGCATATTCTTTTCCAATTAGGGTTTTTAACCATTCTTGTGCATCCAATAGGTGTGTTTGTGTCATTGGATGATCAATTAGGTCATTTTCGTCCTCCCTAGGCTTATTCTTGTCCAATTAGGGTTTTTAACCAATCTTGTGCATCCAATAAGTTTGTTTGTGTAATTGAATTAATATTTAGGTCATTTTCGTCCTCCCTAGGC
>JBBPBR010001553.1:0-15454 GCA_037974775.1 Cicer pinnatifidum | reverse complement strand
TAAGCCTAGGGAGGGCGAAAATGACCTAATTGATCATCCAATGACACAAACACACCTATTGGATGCCCAAGATTGGTTAAAAACCCTAATTGGACAAGAATATGCCTAGGGAGGACGAAAATGACCTAAATGTAAATCCAATGACACAAATGAACTTATTGGATGCACAAGATTGGTTAAAAACCCTAATTGGACAAGAATAAGCCTAGGGAGGACGAAAATGACCTAAATGTTAATCAAATGACACAACTCAACTTATTGGATGCACAAGATTGGTTAAAAACCCTAATTGGACAAGAATAAGCCTAGGGAGGACGAAAATGACCTAATTGATCATCCAATGACACAAATACACCTATGGGATGCACAAGATTGGTTAAAAACCCTAATTGGACAAGAATAAGCCTAGGGAGGATGAAAATGACCTAAATGTTAATCCAATGACACAACTCAACTTATTGGATGCACAAGATTGGTTGAAAACCCTAATTGGACAAGAATAAGCCTAGGGGGGACGAAAACGACCTAATTGATCATCCAATGACACAAACACACATATTGGATGCACAAGATTTGTTAAAAACCCTAATTGGACAAGAATAAGCCTAGGGAGGACGAAAATGACCTAATTGATCATCCAATGACACAAACACACCTATTGGATGCACAAGATTGGTTAAAAACCCTAATTGGACAAGAATATGCCTAGGGAGGACGAAAATGACCTAAATATTAATTCAATGAAACAAACAAACTTATTGGATGCACAAGATTGGTTAAAAACCCTAATTGGACAAGAAAAAGCCTAGGGAGGACGAAAATGACCTAATTGATCATCAAATGACACAAACACACCTATTGGATGAACAAGATTTGTTAAAAACCCTAATTGGACAAAAATATGCCTAGCGAGGACGAAAATGACCTAAATATTAATTCAATGACACAAACAAAGTTATTGGATGCACAAGATTGGTTAAAAACCCTAATTGGACAAGAATAAGCCTAGGGAGGACGAAAATGACCTAATTGATCATCCAATGACACAAACACACCTATTGGATGCACAAGATTGGTTAAAAACCCTAATTGGACAAGAATAAGCCTAGGGAGGACGAAAATGACCTAATTGATCATCCAATGACACAAACACACCTATTGGATACACAAGATTGGTTAAAAACCCTAATTGGACAAGAATAATTCTAGGGGGGACGAAAATGACCTAAATGTTAATCCAATGAAACAACTCAACTTATTGGATGCACAAGATTGGTTAAAAACCCTAATTGGACAAGAATAAGCCTAGGGAGGACGAAAACGACCTAATTGATCATCCAATGACACAAACACACCTATTGGATGCACAAGATTGGTTAAAAACCCTAATTGGACAAGAATAAGCCTAGGGACGACGAAAATGTCCTAAATGTTAATCCGATGACATAACTCAACTTATTGGATGCACAAGATTGGTTAAAAACCCTAATTGGACAAGAATAAGCCTAGGGAGGACGAAAATGACCTAATTGATCATCCAATGACACAAACACACCTATTGGATGCACAAGATTGGTTAAAAACCCTAATTGGACAAGAATAAGCTTAGGGAGTACGAAAATGACCTAAATATTAATCCAATGACACAAATTAACTTATTGGATGCACAAGATTGGTTAAAAACCCTAATTGGACAAGAATATGCCTAGGGAAGACGAAAATGACCTAATTGATCATCCAATGACACAAACACACCTATTGGATGCACAAGATTGGTTAAAAAAACCCTAATTGGACAAGAATATGCCTAGGGAGGACGAAAATGACCTAAATATTAATTCAATGACACAAACAAACTTATTGGATGCACAAGATTGGTTAAAAACCCTAATTGGACAAGAATAAGCCTAGGGAGGAAGAAACTGACCTAATCGATTATCCAATGACACAAAGACACCTATTGGAAGCACAAGATTGGTTAAAAACCCTAATTGGACAAGAATATGCCTAGGGAGGACGAAAATGACCTAAATGTTAATCCAATGACACAAATGAACTTATTGGATGCACAAGATTGGTTAAAAACCCTAATTGGACAAGAATAAGCCTAGGGAGGACGAAAAATGACCTAATTGATCATCCAATGCCACAAACACACCTATTGGATAAACAAGATTGGTTAAAAACCCTAATTGGACAAGAATATGCCTAGGGAGGACGAAAATGACCTAAATATTAATTCAATGACACAAACAAAGTTATTGGATGCACAAGATTGGTTAAAAACCCTAATCGGACAAGAATATGCCTAGGGAGGACGAAAATGACCTAATTGATCATCCAATGACACAAACACACCTATTGGATGCACAAGATTGGTTAAAAACCCTAATTGGACAAGAATATGCCTAGGGAGGACGAAAATGACCTAAATATTAATTCAATGACACAAACAAACTTATCGGATGCACAACATTGGTTAAAAACCCTAATTGGACAAGAATAAGCTTTGGGAGGACGAAAATGACCTAATTGATCATCCAATGACACAAACACACCTATTAGATGCACAAGATTGGTTAAAAACCCTAATTGGACAAGAATAAGCCTAGGGAGGACGAAAATGACCTAATTGATCATCCAATGACACAAACACACCTATTGGATGCACAAGATTGGTTAAAAACCCTAATTGGACAAGAATATGCCTAGGGAGGACGAAAATGACCTAAATATTAATTCAATGACATAAACAAAGTTATTGGATGCACAAGATTGGTTAAAAACCCTAATTGGACAAGAATAAGCCTAGGGAGGACGTAAATGACCTAATTGATCATCCAATGACACAAACACACCTATTGGATGCACAAGATTGGTTAAAAACCCTAATTGGACAAGAATATGCCTAGGGAGGACGAAAATGACCTAAATATTAATTCAATGACACAAACAAACTTATTGGATGCACAAGATTGGTTAAAAACCCTAATTGGACAAGAATAAGCCTAGGGAGGACGAAAATGACCTAATTTATAATCCAATGACACAAACACAGCTATTGGATGCACAAGATTGGTTAAAAACCCTAATTGGACAAGAATATGCCTAGGGAGGACGAAAATGACCTAATTGATAATCCAATGACACAAATACACCTATTGGATGCACAACATTGGTTAAAAACCCTAATTGGACAAGAATAAGCCTAGGGAGGACGAAAATGACCTAATTGATCATCCAATGACACAAACACACCTATTGGATGCACAAGATTGGTTAAAAACCCTAATTGGACAAGAATATGCCTAGGGAGGACGAAAATGACCTAAATATTAATTCAATGACGCAAACAAACTTATCGTATGCACAAGATTGGTTAAAAATCCTAATTGGACAAGAATAAGCCTAGGGAGGACGAAAATGACCTAATTGATCATCCAATGACACAAACACACCTATTGGATGCACAAGATTGGTTAAAAACCCTAATTGGACAAGAATATGCCTAGGGAGGACGAAAATGACCTAAATATTAATTCAATGACACAAACAAACTTATCGGATGCACAAGATTGGTTTAAAACCCTAATTGGACAAGAATAAGCCTAGGGAGGACGAAAATGACCTAATTGATCATCCAATGACACAAACACACCTATTGGATGCACAAGATTGGTTAAAAACCCTAATTGGACAAGAATATGCCTAGGGAGGACGAAAATGACCTAAATGTTAATCCAATGACACAAATGAACTTAGTGGATGTAAAAAATTGGTTAAAAACCCTAATCGGACAAGACTAAGCCTAGGGAGGCCGAAAATGACCTAATTGATCATCCAATGACACAAACACACCTATTGGATGCGCAAGATTGGTTAAAAACCCTAATTGGACAAGAATATGCCTAGGGAGGACGAAAATCACCTAATTGATCATCCAATGACACAAACACACCTATTGGATGCACAAGATTGGTTAAAAACCCTAATTGGACAAGAATAAGCATAGGGAGGACGAAAATGACCTAATTGATCATCCAATGACACAAACACACCTATTGGATGCACAAGATTGGTTAAAAACCCTAATTGGACAAGAATATGCCTAGGGAGGATGAAAATGACCTAAATGTTAATCCAATGACACAAGCGAACTTATTGGATGCACAAGATTGGTTAAAAACCCTAATTGGACAAGAATAAGCCTAGGGAGGACGAAAATGACCTAATTGATCATCCAATGACACAAACACACCTATTGGATGCACAAGATTGGTTAAAAACCCTAATTGGACAAGAATATGCCTAGGGAGGACGAAAATGACCTAAATATTAATTCAATGAAACAAACAAACTTATTGGAAGCACAAGATTGGTTAAAAACCCTAATTGGACAAGAATAAGCATAGGGAGGACGAAAATGACCTAATTGATCATCCAATGACACAAACACACCTATTGGATGCACAAGATTGGTTAAAAACCCTAATTGGACAAGAATATGCCTAGGGAGGTTGAAAATGACCTAAATGTTAATCCAATGACACAAATGAACTTATTGGATGCACAAGATTGGTTAAAAATTCTAATTGGACAAGAATAAGCCTAGGGAGGACGAAAATGACGTAATTGATCATCCAATGACACAAACACACCTATTGGATGCACAAGATTGGTTAAAAACCCTAATTGGACAAGAATAAGCCTAGGGAGGACGAAAATGACCTAATTGATCATCCATTGCCACAAACACACCTATTGGATGCACAAGATTAGTTAAAACCCCTAATTGGACAAGAATATGCCTAGGGAGGATGAAATTGACCTAATTGAACATACAATGACACAAACACACCTATTGGATGCACAAGATTGGTTAAAAACCGTAATTGGACAAGAATATGCCTAGGGAGGACGAAAATGACCGAAATATTAATTCAATGACACTAACAAACTTATTGGATGCACAAGATTGGTTAAAAATCCTAATTGGACAAGAATAAGCCTAGGGAGGACGAAAATGACCTAATTGATCATCCAATGACACAAACACACCTATTGGAAGCACAAGATTGGTTAAAAACCCTAATTGGACAAGAATATGCCTAGGGAGGACGAAAATGACCTAAATATTAATTCAATGACACAAACAAAGTTATTGGATGTACAAGATTGGTTAAAAACCCTAATTGGACAAGAATAAGCCTAGGGAGGACGAAAATGACCTAATTGATCATCCAATGACACAAACACACCTATTGGATGCACAAGATTGGTTAAAAACCCTAATTGGACAAGAATATGCCTAGGGAGGACGAAAATGACCTAATTGATCATCGAATGACACAAACACACCTGTTGGATGCACAAGATTGGTTAAAAACCCTAATTGGACAAGAATATGCCTAGGGAAGACGAAAATGACCTTAATGTTAATCCAATGACACAAATGAACTTATTGGATGCACAAGATTGGTTAAAAACCCTAATTGGACAAGAATAAGCCTAGGGAGGATGAAAATGACCTAATTAATCATCCAATGACACAAACACACCTATTGGATGCACAAGATTGGTTAAAAACCCTAATTGGACAAGAATAAGCCTAGGGAGGACGAAAATGACCTAATTGATCATCCAATGACACAAACACACCTATTGGATGCACAAGATTGGTTAAAAACCCTAATTGGACAAGAATATGCCTAGGGAGGACGAAAATGACCAAAATATTAATTTAATGACATAAACAAACTTATTGGATGCACAAGATTGGTTAAAAACCCTAATTGGACAAGAATAAGCCTAGGGAGGACGAAAATGACCTAATTGATCATCCAATGACACAAACACACCTATTGGATGCACAAGATTGGTTAAAAACCCTAATTGGACAAGAATATGCCTAGGGAGGACGAAAATGACCTAAATGTTAATCCAATGACACAAATAAACATATTGGATGCACAAGATTGGTTTAAAACCCTAATTGGACAAGAATAAGCCTTCGAAGAACGAAAATGACCTAATTGATCATTCAATGACACAAACACACCTATTGGATGCACAAGACTGGTTAAAAACCCTAATTATACAAGAATATGCCTAGGAAGGACGAAAATAACCTAATTGATCATCCAATGACACAAACACACCTATTGGATGCACAAGATTGGTTAAAAACCCTAATTGGACAAGAATAAGCCTAGGGAGGACGAAAATGACCTAATTGATCATCCAATGACACAAACACACCTATTGGATGCACAAGATTGGTTAAAAACCCTAATTGGACAAGAATAAGCCTAGGGAGGACAACAATGACCTAATTGATCATCCAATGACACAAACACACCTATTGGATGCACAAGAATGGTTAAAAACCCTAATTGGACAAGAATAAGCCTAGGGAGGACGAAAATGACCTAATTGATCATCCAATGACACAAACACACCTATTGGATGCACAAGATTGGTTAAAAACCCTAATTGGACAAGAATAAGCCTAGGGAGGACGAAAATGACCTAATTGATCATCCAATGACACAAACACACCTATTGGATGCACAAGATTGGTTAAAAACCCTAATTGGACAAGAATATGCCTAGGGAGGACGAAAATGACCTAAATGTTAATCCAATGACACAACTCAACTTATTGGATGCACAAGATTGGTTAAAAACCTTTATTGGGCAAGAATAAGCCTAGGGAGGACGAAAATGACCTAATTGATCATCCAATGACACAAACACACCTATTAGATGCACAAGATTGATTAAAAACCCTAATTGCACAAGAATAAGCCAAGGGAGGACGAAAATGACCTAATTGATTATCCAATGACACAAACACACCTATTGGATGCACAAGATTGGTTAAAAACCCTAATTGGACAAGAATAAGCCTAGGGAGGACGAAAATGACCTAATTGATCATCCAATGACACAAACACACCTATTGGATGCACAAGATTGGTTAAAAACCCTAATTGGACAAGAATATGCCTAGGGAGGACGAAAATGACCTAATTGATCATCCAATGACACAAACACACCTATTGGATGCACAAGATTGGTTAAAAACCCTAATTGGACAAGAATATGCCTAGGGAGGACGAAAATGACCTAAATATTAATTCAATGACACAAACAAACTTATTGGATGCACAAGATTGGTTAAAAACCCTAATTGGATAATAATATGCCTAGGGAGGACGAAAATGACCTAATTGATCATCCAATGACACTAATGAACTTATTGGATGCACAAGATTGGTTAAAAACCCTAATTGGACAAGAATAAGCCTAGGGAGGACGAAAATGACCTAATTGATCATCCAATGACACAAACACACCTATTGGATGCACAAGATTGGTTAAAAACCCTAATTGGACAAGAATATGCCTAGGGAGGACGAAAATGACCTAATTGATCATCCAATGACACAAACACATCTATTGGAAGCACAAGATTGGTTAAAAACCCTAATTGGACAAGAATATGCAAAGGGAGGACGACAATGACCTAATTGATCATCCAATGACACAAACACAACTATTGGATCCACAAGATTGGTTAAAAACTCTAATTGGACAAGAATATACCTAGGCAGGACGAAAATGACTTAATTGATCATCCAATGACACAAACACATCTATTGGATGCACAAGATCGGTTAAAAACCCTAATTGGACAAGAATAAGCCTAGGGAGGACGAAAATGACCTAATTGATCATCCAATGACACAAACACACCTATTGGATGCACAAGATTGGTTAAAAACCCTAATTGGACAAGAATATGCCTAGGGATGACGAAAATGACCTAAATTGATCATCCAATGATACAAACACACCTATTGGATGCACAAGATTGGTTAAAAACCCTAATTGGACAAGAATATGCCTAGGGAGGACGAAAATGACCTAAATGTTAATCCAATGACACTAATGAACTTATTGGATGCACAAGATTGGTTAAAAACCCTAATTGGATAAGAATAAGCCTAGGGAGGACGAAAATAACCTAATTGATCATCTAATGACACAAACATACCTAATGGATGCACAAGATTGGTTAAAAACCCTAATTGGACAAGAATAAGCCTAGGGAGGACGAAAATGACCTAATTGATCATCCAATGACACAAACACACCTATTGGATGCACAAGATTGGTTAAAAACCCTAATTGGACAAGAACAAGCCTAGGGAGGACGAAAATGACCTAAATGTTAATCCAATGACACAAACACACCTATTGGATGCACAACATTGGTTAAAAACCCTAATTGGACTAGAATAAGCTTAGGGAGGACGAAAATGACCTAATTGATCATCCAATGTCACAAACACACCTATTGGAAGCACAAGATTGGTTAAAAACCCTAATTGGACAAGAATATGACTAGGAAGGACGAAAATGACCTAAATGTTAATCCAATGACAGAAATGAACTTATTGGATGCACAAGATTGGTTAAAAACCCTAATTGGACAAGAATAAGCCTAGGGAGGACGAAAATGACCTAATTGATCATCCAATGACACAAACACACCTATTGGATGCACAAGATTGGTTAAAAACCCTAATTGGACAAGAATATGCCTAGGGAGGAGGAAAATGACCTAAAAATTAATTCAATGACACAAACAAAGTTATTGGATGCACAAGATTGGTTAAAAACCCTAATTGGACAAGAATAAGCCTAGGGAGGACGAAAATGACCTAATTGATCATCCAATGACACAAACACACCTATTGGATGCACAAGATTGGTTAAAAACCCTAATTGGACAAGAATATGCCTAGGGAGGACGAAAATGACCTAAATATTAATTCAATGACACAAACAACCTTATTGGATGCACAAGATTGGTTAAAAACCCTAATTGGACAAGAATAAGCCTAGGGAGGACGAAAATGACCTAATTGATCATCCAATGACACAAACACACCTATTGGATGCACAAGATTGGTTAAAAACCCTAATTGGACAAGAATATGCCTAAGGAGGACGAAAATGACCTAAATATTAATTCAATGACACAAACAAAGTTATTGGATGCACAAGATTGGTTAATAACCCTAATTGGACAAGAATAAGCCTTGGGATGACGAAAATGACCTAATTGATCATCCAATGACACAAACACGCCTATTGGATGCACAAGATTGGTAAAAAACCCTAATTGGACAAGAATATGCCTAGGGACGACGAAATGACCTAAATATTAATTCAATGACACAAACAAAGTTATTGGATGCACAAGATTGGTTAAAAACCCTAATTGGACAAGAATAAGCCTAGGGAGGACGAAAATGACCTAATTGATCATCCAATGACACAAACACACCTATTGGATGCACAAGATTGGTTAAAAACCCTAATTGGACAAGAATATGCCTAGGCAGGACGAAAATGACCTAAATATTAATTCAATGACACAAACAAACTTATTGGATGCACAAGATTGGTTAAAAACCCTAATTGGACAAGAATATGCCTAGGGAGGACGAAAATGACCTAATTGATTATCCAATGACACAAACACACCTATTGAATGCACAAGATTGGTTAAAAACCCTAATTGGACAAGAATATGCCTAGGGAGGACGAAAATGACCTAAATATTAATTCAATGACACAAACAAACTTATTGGATGCACAAGATTGGTTAAAAACCCTAATTAGACAAGAATAAGCCTAGGGAGGACAAAAATGACCTAATTGATCATACAATGACACAACCACACCTATTGGATGCACAAGATTGGTTAAAAACCCTAATTGGACAAGAATATTCCAAGGGAGGACGAAAATGACCTAAATGTTAATCCAATAACACAACTGAACTTATTGGATGCACAAGATTGGTTGAAAACCCTAATTGGACAAGAATATGCCTAGGGAGGACGAAAATGACCTAAATGTTAACCCAATGACACAACTCAACTTATTGGATGCACAAGATTGGTTAAAAACCCTAATTGGACAAGACTAAGCCTAGGGAAGACGAAAATGACCTAATTGATCATCCAATGACACAAACACACCTATTGGATGCACAAGATTGGTTAAAAACCCTAATTGAACAAGAATATGCCTACGGAGGACGAAAATGACCTAAATATTAATTCAATGACACAAACAAAGTTATTTGATGCACAAGATTGGTTAAAAACCCTAATTGGACAAGAATAAGACTAGGGAGGACGAAAATGACCTAATTGATCATCCAATGACACAAACACACCTATTGGATGCACAAGATTGGTTAAAAACCCTAATTGGACAAGAATATGCCTAGGGAGGACGAAAATGACCTAAATGTAAATCCAATGACACAACTCAACTTATTGGATGCACAAGATTGGTTAAAAACCCTAATTGGACAAGCATAAGCCTAGGGAGGACGAAAATGACCTAATTGATCATCCAATGACACAAACACTTCTATTGGATGCACAAGATTGGTTAAAACCTCTAATTGGACAAGAAGAAGCCTAGGGAGGACGAAAATGACCTAAATGTTAATCCAATGACACAATTCAACTTATTGGATGCACAAGATTGGTTAAAAACCCTAATTGGACAAGAATAAGCCTAGGGAGGACGAAAATGACCTAATTGATCATCCAATGACACAAACACACCTATTGGATGCACAAGATTGGTTAAAAACCCTAATTGGACAAGAATATGCCTAGGGAGGACGAAAATGACCTAAATATTAATTCAATGACACAAACAAAGTTATTGGATGCATAAGATTGGTTAAAAACCCTAATTAGACAAGAATAAGCCTAGGGAGGACGAAAACGACCTAATTGATCATCCAATGACACAAACACACCTATTGGATGCACAAGATTGGTTAAAAACCCTAATTGGACAAGAATATGCCTAGGGAGGACGAAAATGACCTAATTGATCATCCAATAACACAAATGAACATATTGGATGCACAAGATTGGTTAAAAACCCTAATTGGACAAGAATAAGCCTAGGGAGGACGAAAATGACCTAATTGATCATCCAATGACACAAACACACCTATTGGATGCACAAGATTGGTTAAAAACCCTAATTGGACAAGAATAAGCCTAGGGAGGACAACAATGACCTAATTGATCATCCAATGACACAAACACACCTATTGGATGCACAAGAATGGTTAAAAACCCTAATTGGACAAGAATAAGCCTAGGGAGGACGAAAATGACCTAATTGATCATCCAATGACACAAACACACCTATTGGATGCACAAGATTGGTTAAAAACCCTAATTGGACAAGAATAAGCCTAGGGAGGACGAAAATGACCTAATTGATCATCCAATGACACAAACACACCTATTGGATGCACAAGATTGGTTAAAAACCCTAATTGGACAAGAATATGCCTAGGGAGGACGAAAATGACCTAAATGTTAATCCAATGACACAACTCAACTTATTGGATGCACAAGATTGGTTAAAAACTCTAATTGGACAAGAATATGCCTAGGGAGGACGAAAATGACATTAATATTAATTCAATGACACAAACAAAGTTATTGGATGCACAAGATTGGTTAAAAACCCTAATTGGACAAGAATAAGCCTAGGGAGGACGAAAATGACCTAATTGATCATCCAATGACACAAACACACCTATTGGATGCACAAGATTGGTTAAAAACCCTAATTGGACAAGAAAAAGCCTAGGGAGGACGAAAATGACCTAATTGATCATCCATTGCCACAACCACACCTATTGGATGCACAAGATTGGTTAAAAACCCTAATTGGACAAGAATATGCCTAGGGAGGACGAAAATGACCTAAATGTTAATCCAATGACACAACTCAACTTATTGGATGCACAAGATTGGTTAAAAACCCTAATTGGACAAGAATATGCCTAGGGAGGACGAAAATGACCTAAATGTTAATCCAATGACACAACTCAACTTATTGGATGCACAAGATTGGTTAAAAACCCTAATTGGACAAGAATAAGCCAAGGGAGGACGAAAATGACCTAATTGATCATCCAATGACACAAACCCACCAATTGGATGCACAAGATTCGTAAAAACCCTAATTGGACAAGAATATGCCTAGGGAGGACGAAAATGACCTTATTGATCATCCAATGACACAAACACACCTATTGGATGCACAAGATTGGTTAAAAACCCTAATTGGACAAGAATATGCCTAGGGAGGACGAAAATGACCTAAATGTTAATCCAATGACACAACTCAACTTATTGGATGCACAAGATTGGTTAAAAACCCTAATTGGACAAGAATATGCCTATGGAGGACGAAAATAACCTAATTGATCATCCAACGACACATACACACCTATTGGATGCACAAGATTGGTTAAAAACCCTAATTGGACAAGAATAAGCCTAGGGAGGACGAAAATGACCTAATTGATCATCCAATGACACAAACACACCTATTGGATGCACAAGATTGGTTAAAAACCCTAATTGGACAACAATATGCCTTGGGAGGACGAAAATGACCTAATTGATCATCCAATGACACAAACACACCTATTGGATGCACAAGATTGGTTAAAAACCCTAATTGGACAAGAATATGCCTAGGGAGGACGAAAATGACCTAATTGATCATCCAATGACACAAATACACCTATTGGATGCACAAGATTGGTTAAAAACCCTAGTTGGACAAGAATATACCTAGGGAGGACGAAAATGACCTAATTGATCATCCAATGAGACAAATGAACTTATTGGATGCACAAGATTGGTTAAAAACCCTAATTGGACAAGAATAAGCCTAGGGAGGACGAAAATGACCTAATTGATCATCCAATGACACAAACACACCTATTGGATGCACAAGATTGGTTAAAAACCCTAATTGGACAAGAATATGCCTAGGGAGGACGAAAATGACCTAAATATTAATTCAATGAAACAAACAAACTTATTGGATGCACAAGATTGGTTAAAAACCCTAATTGGACAAGAATATGCCTAGGGATGACGAAAATGACCTAATTGATCATCCAATGACACAAACACACCTATTGGATGCACAAGATTGGTTAAAAACCCTAATTGGACAAGAATAAGCCTTGGGAGGACGAAAATGACCTAATTGATCATCCAATGACACAAACACATCTATTGGATGCACAAGATTGGTTAAAAACCCTAGTTGGACAAGAATATGCCTAGGGAGGACGAAAATGACCTAATTGATCATCCAATGACACAAACACACCTATTGGATGCACAAGATTAGTTAAAAACCCTAATTGGACAAGAATAAGCCTAGGCAGGAAGAAAATGACCTAATTGATCATCCAATGACACAAACACAACTATTGGATGCGCAAGATTCGTTAAAAAACCCTAATTGGACAAGAATATGCCTAGGGAGGACGAAAATGACCTAATTGATCATCCAATGACACAAACACACCTATTGGATGCACAAGATTGGTTAAAAACCCTAATTGGACAAGAATATGCCTAGGGAGGACGAAAATGACCTAAATATTAATTCAATGAAACAAACAAACTTATTGGATGCACAAGATTGGTTAAAAACCCTAATTGGACAAGACTAAGCCTAGGGAGGACGAAAATGACCTAATTGATCATCCAATGACACAAACACACCTATTGGATGCACAAGATTGGTTAAAAACCCTAATTGGACAAGAATAAGCCTAGGGAGGACGAAAATGACTTAATTGACCATCCAATGACACAAACACACCTATTGGATGCACAAGATTGGTTAAAAACCCTAATTGGACAAGAATAAGCCTAGGGAGGACGAAAATGACCTAATTGATCATCCAATGACACAAACACACCTATTGGATGCACAAGATTGGTTAAAAACCCTAATTGGACAAGAATATGCCTAGGGAGGACGAAAATGACCTAAATATTAATTCAATGAAACAAACAAACTTATTAGATGCACAAGATTGGTTAAAAACCCTAATTGGACAAGAATATGCCTAGGGAGGACGAAAATGACCTAAATGTTTATCCAATGACACAACTCAACTTATTGGATGCAAAAGATTGGTTAAAAACCCTAATTGGACAAGAATAAGCCTAGGGAGGACGAAAATGACCTAATTGATCATCCAATGACACAAACACACCTATTGGATGCACAAGATTGGTTAAAAACCCTAATTGGACAAGAATAAGCCTAGGGAGGACGAGAATGACCTAATTGATCATCCAATGACACAAACACACCTATTGGAAGCACAAGATTGGTTAAAAACCCTAATTGGAAAAGAATATGCCTAGGGAGGACGAAAATGACCTAAATGTAAATCCAATGACACAAATGAACTTATTAGATGCACAAGATTGGTTAAAAACCCTAATTGGACAAGAATAAGCCTAGGGAGGACGAAAATGACCTAAATGATCATCCAATGACACAAACACAGCTATTGGATGCACAAGATTGGTTAAAAACCCTAATTGGAAAAGAATATGCCTAGGGAGGACGAAAATGACCTAAATGTTAATCCAATGACACAAATGAACTTATTAGATGCACAAGATTGGTTAAAAACCCTAATTGGACAAGAATAAGCCTAGGGAGGGCGAAAATGACCTAATTGATCATCCAATGACACAAACACACCTATTGGATGCCCAAGATTGGTTAAAAACCCTAATTGGACAAGAATATGCCTAGGGAGGACGAAAATGACCTAAATGTAAATCCAATGACACAAATGAACTTATTGGATGCACAAGATTGGTTAAAAACCCTAATTGGACAAGAATAAGCCTAGGGAGGACGAAAATGACCTAAATGTTAATCAAATGACACAACTCAACTTATTGGATGCACAAGATTGGTTAAAAACCCTAATTGGACAAGAAGAAGCCTAGGGAGGACGAAAATGACCTAATTGATCATTCAAAGACACAAATACACCTATTGGATGCACAAGATTGGTAAAAACCTTAATTGGACAAGAATAAGCCTTGGGAGGATGAAAATGACCTAAATGTTAATCCAATGACACAACTCAACTTATTGGATGCACATGATTGGTTGAAAACCCTAATTGGACAAGAATAAGCCTAGGGGGGACGAAAACGACCTAATTGATCATCCAATGACACAAACACACATATTGGATGCACAAGATTTGTTAAAAACCCTAATTGGACAAGAATATGCCTAGGGAGGACGAAGATGACCTAATTGATCATCCAATGACACAAACACACCTATTGGATGCACAAGATTGGTTAAAAACCCTAATTGGACAAGAATATACCTAGGGAGGACGAAAATGACCTAAATATTAATTCAATGAAACAAACAAACTTATTGGATGCACAAGATTGGTTAAAAACCCTAATTGGACAAGAATAAGCCTAGGGAGGACGAAAATGACCTAATTGATCATCCAATGACACAAACA
>JBBPBR010001552.1:62964-89145 GCA_037974775.1 Cicer pinnatifidum | reverse complement strand
CTAATTGGACAAGAATAAGCCTAGGGAGGACGAAAATGACCTAATTGATCATCCAATGACACAAACACACCTATTGGATGCACAAGATTGGTTAAAAACCCTAATTGAACAAGAATATGCCTAGGGAGAACGAAAATGACCTAAATGTTAATCCAATGACACAACTCAACTTATTGGATGCACAAGATTGGTTAAAAACCCTAATTGGACAAGAATAAGCCTAGGGAGGACGAAAATGACCTAATTGATCATCCAATGACACAAACACACCTATTGGATGCACAAGATTGGTTAAAAACCCTAATTGGACAAGAATATGCCTAGGGAGGACGAATATGACCTAAATGTTAATCCAATAACACAAATGAACTTATTGGATGCACAAGATTGGTTAAAAACCCTAATTGGACAAGATTAAGCCTAGGGAGAACAAAAATGACCTAATTGATCATCCAATAACACAAACACACCTATTGGATGCATAAGATTGGTTAAAAACCCTAATTGGACAAGAATAAGCCTAGGGAGGATGAAAATGACCTAATTGATCATCCAATGACACAAACGCACCTATTGGATGCACAAGATTGGTTAAAATCCCTAATTGGACAAGAATAAGCCTAGGGAGGACGAAAATGACCTAATTGATCATCCAATGACACAAACACACCTATTGGATGCACAAGATTGGTTAAAAACCCTAATTGGACAAGAATATGCCTAGGGAGGACGAAAATGACCTAAATATTAATTCAATGAAACAAACAAATTTATTGGATGCACAAGATTGGTTAAAAACCCAAATTGGACAAGAATATGCCTAGGGAGGACGAAAATGACCTAAATATTAATTCAATGAAACAAACAAATTTATTGGATGCACAAGATTGGTTAAAATCCCTAATTGGACAAGAATAAGCCTAGGGAGGACGAAAATGACCTAATTGATCATCCAATGACACAAGCACACCTATTGGATGCACAAGATTGGTTGAAAACCCTAATTGGACAAGAATAAGCCTAGGGAGGACGAAAATGACCTAATTGATCATCCAATGACACAAACACACCTATTGGATGCACAAGATTGGTTAAAAACCCTAATTGGACAAGAATAAGCCTAGGGAGGACGAAACTGACCTAATTGATCATCCAATGACACAAATGAACTTATTGGATGCACAAGATTTGTTAAAAACCCTAATTGGACAAGAATAAGCCTAGGGAGGACGAAAATGACCTAATTGATCATCCAATGACACAAACACACCTATTGGATGCACAAGATTGGTTAAAAACCCTAATTGGACAAGAATATGCCTAGGGAGGACAAAATGACCTAAATGTTAATCCAATGACACAACTCAACTTATTGGATGCACAAGATTGGTTAAAAACCCTAATTGGACAAGAATTAGCCGAGGGAGGACGAAAATGACCTAATTGATCATCCAATGACACAAACACACCTATTGGATGCACATGATTGGTTAAAAACCATAGTTGGACAAGAATATGCCTTGGGAGGACGAAAATGACCTAATTGATCATCCAATGACACAAATGAACTTATTGGATGCACAAGATTGGTTAAAAACCCTAGTTGGACAAGAATATGCCTAGGGAGGACGAAAATGACCTAATTGATCATCCAATGACACAAATGAACTTATTCAATGCACAAGATTTGTTAAAAACCCTAATTGGACAAGAATAAGCCTAGGGAGGACGAAAATGACCTAATTGATCATCCAATGACACAAACACACCTATTGGATGCACAAGATTGGTTAAAAACCCTAATTGGACAAGAATATGCCTAGGGAGGACGAAAATGACCTAATTGGTCATCCAATGACACAAACACACCTATTGGATGCACAAGATTGGTTAAAAACCCTAATTGGACAAGAATAAGCCTAGGGAGGACGAAAATAACCTAATTGATCATCCAATGACACAAACACACCTATTGGATGCACAAGATTGGTTAAAAACCCTAATTGGACAAGAATATGCCTAGGCAGGACGAAAATGATCTAAATGTTAATCCAATGACACAAATGAACTTATTGGATGCACAAGATTGGTTAAAAACCCTAATTGGACAAGAATAAGCCTAGGGAGGACGAAAATGACCTAATTGATCATCCAATGACACAAACACACCTATTGGATGCACAAGATTGGTTAAAAACCCTAATTGGACAAGAATATGCCTAGGGAGGACGAAAATGACCTAATTGATCATCCAATAACACAAACACACCTATTGGATGCACAAGATTGGTTAAAAACCCTAATTGGACAAGAATATGCCTAGGGAGGACGAATATGACCTAAATGTTAATCCAATAACACAAATGAACTTATTGGATGCAAAAGATTGGTTAAAAACCCTAATTGGACAAGAATAAGCCTAGGGATGACAAAAATAACCTAATTGATCATCCATTGACACAAACACACCTATTGGATGCACAAGATTGGTTAAAAACCCTAATTAGACAAGAATATGCCTAGGATGGACAAAAATGACCTAAATATTAATTCAATGACACAAACAAAGTTATTGGATGCACAAGATTGGTTAAAAACCCTAATTGGACAAGAATAAGCCTAGGGAGGACGAAAATGACCTAATTGATCATCCAATGACACAAACACACCTATTGGATGCACAAGATTTGTTAAAAACCCTAATTGGACAAGAATACGCCTAGGGAGGACGAATATGACCTAAATGTTAATCCAATAACACAAATGAACTTATTGGATGCACAAGATTTGTTAAAAACCCTAATTGGACAAGAATAAGCCTAGGGAGGACAAAAATGACCTAATTGATCATCCATTGACACAAACACACCTATTGGATGCACAAGATTGGTTAAAAACCCTAATTGGACAAGAATATGCCTAGGGAGGACAAAAATGACCTAAATATTAATTCAATGACACAAACAAAGTTATTGGATGCACAAGATTGGTTAAAAACCCTAATTGGACAAGAATAAGCCTAGGGAGAACGAAAATGACCTAATTGATCATCCAATGACACAAACACACCTATTGGATGCACAAGATTGGTCAAAAACCCTAATTAGACAAGAATATGCCTAGGGAGGACGAAAATGACCTAAATATTAATTCAATGACATAAACAAACTTATTGGATGCACAAGATTGGTTAAAAACCCTAATTGGACAAGAATAAGCCTAGGGAGGACGAAAATGACCTAATTGTTCATCCAATGTCACAAACACACCTATTGGAAGCACAAGATTGGTTAAAAACCCTAATTGGACAAGAATATGCCTAGGGAGGACGAAAAATGACCTAATTGATCATCCAATGACACAAACACACCTATTGGATGCACAATATTGGTTTAAAACCCTAATTGGACAAGAATATGCCTAGGGAGGACGAAAATGACCTAAATATTAGTTCAATGAAACAAACAAACTTATTGGATGCACAAGATTGGTTAAAAATCCTAATTGGACAAGAATAAGCATACGGAGGACGAAAAAGACCTAATTGATCATCCAATGACACAAACACACCTATTGGATGCACAAGATTGGTTAAAAACCTTAATTGGACAAGAATATGCCTAGGGAGGACGAAAATGACCTAAATGTTAATCCAATGACACAAATGAACTTATTGGATGCACAAGATTGGATAAAAACCCTAATTGGACAAGAATAAGCCTAGGGAGGACGAAAATGACCTAATTGATCATCCAATGACACAAACACACCTATTGGATGCACAAGATTGGTTAAAAACCCTAATTGGACAAGAATATGCCTAGGGAGGACGAAAATCACCTAAATATTAATTCAATGAAACAAACAAAGTTATTGGATGCACAAGATTGGTTAAAAACCTTAATTGGACAAGAATAAGCTTAAGGAGGACGAAAATGACCTAATTGATCATCCAATGACACAAACACACCTATTGGATGCAAAAGATTGGTTAAAAACCCTAATTGGAAAAGATGATGCCTAGGGAGGACAAAAATGACCTAAATATTAATTCAATGACACAAACAAACATATTGGATGCACAAGATTGGTTAAAAACCCTAATTGGACAAGAATAAGCCTAGGGAGGACGAAAATGACCTAATTGATCATCCAATGATACAAACACACCTATTGGATGCACAAGATTTGTTAAAAACCCTAATTGGACAAGAATATGCCTAGGGAGGACGAAAATGACCTAAATGTTAATCCAATGACACAAATGAACTTATTGGATGCACAAGATTGGTTAAAAACCCTAATTGGACAAGAATAAGCCTAGGGACGACGAAAATGACCTAAATGTTAATCCAATGACACAAATGAACTTATTGGATGCACAAGATTGGTTAAAAACCCTAATTGGACAAGAATAAGCCTAGGGAGGACGAAAATGACCTAATTGATCATCCAATGACACAAACACACCTATTGGATGCACAAGATTGGTAAAAAAAACCCTAATTGGCCAAGAATATGCCTAGGGAGGACGAAAATGACCTAAATGATAATCCAATGACACAAATGAACTTATTGGATGCACAAGATTGGTTAAAAACCCTAATTGGACATGAATAAGCCTAGGGAGGACGAAAATGACCTAATTGATCATCCAATGACACAAACACACCTATTAGATGCACAAGATTGGTTAAAAACCCTAATTGGACAAGAATATGCCAAGGGAGGACGAAAATGACCTAAATGTTAATCCAATGACACAAATGAACTTATTGGATGCACAAGATTGGTTAAAAACCCTAATTGGACAAGAATAAGCCTTGGGAGGACGAAAATGACCTAATTGATCATCCAATGACACAAACACAACTATTGGAAGCACAAGATTGGTTAAAAACCCCAATTGGACAAGAATATGCCTAGGGAGGACAAAAATGACCTAAATGTTAATCCAATGACACAAATGAACTTATTGGATGCACAAGATTGGTTAAAAACCCTAATTGGACAAGAATAAGCCTAGGGAGGACGAAAATGACCTAATTGATCATCCAATGACACAAACACACCTATTGGATGCACAAGATTGGTTAAAAACCCTAATTGGACAAGAATAAGCCAAGGGAGGACAAAAATGACCTAATTGATCATCCAATGACACAAACACACTTATTGGATGCACAAGATTCGTTAAAAACCCTAATTGGACAAGAATATGCCTACGGAGGACAAAAATGACCGAATTGATCATCCAGTGACACAAACACACCTATTGGATGCACAAGATATGTTAAAAACCCTAATTGGACAAGAATAAGCCTAGGGAGGACGAAAATGACCTAAATATTAATTCAATGGCACAAACAAAGTTATTGGATGCACAAGATTGGTTAAAAACCCTAATTGGACAAGAATAAGCCTAGGGAGGACGAAAATGACCTAATTGATCATCCAATGACACAAACACACCTATTGGATGCACAAAATTGGTTAAAAACCCTAATTGGACAAGAATATGCCTAGGGAGGACGAAAATGACCTAATGGATCATCCTATGACACAAACACACCTATTGGATGCAAAAGATTGGTTAAAAACCCTATTTGGACAAGAATATGCCTAGGGAGGACGAATATGACCTAAATGTTAATCCAATAACACAAATGAACTTATTGGATGCACAAGATTGGTTAAAAACCCTAATTGGACAAGAATAAGCCTAGGAAGAACGAAAATGACCAAATTGATCATCCACTGACACAAACACACCTATTGGATGCACAAGATTGGTTAAAAACCATAATTGGACAACAATATGCCTAGGGAGGACGGATATGACCTAAATGTTAATCCAATGACACAAATGAACTTATTGGATGCACAAGATTGGTTAAAAACCCTAATTGGACAAGAATAAGCCTAGGGAGGACGAAAATGACCTAATTGATCATCCAATGACACAAACACACTTATTGGATGCACAAGATTGGTTAAAAACCCGAATTGGACAAGAATATGCCTAGGGAGGACGAAAATGACCTAAATATTAATTCAATGACACAAACAAAGTAATTCGATGCACAAGATTGGTTAAAAACCCTAATTGGACAAGAATAAGCCTAGGGAGGACGAAAATGACCTCATTCATCATCCAATGACACAAACACACCTATTGGATGCACAAGATTGGTTAAAAACCCTAATTGGACAAGAATATGCCTAGGGAGGACGAAAATGACCTAAATATTAATTCAATGACACAAATAAACTTATTTGATGCACAAGATTGATTAAAAACCCTAATTGGACAAGAATAAGCCTAGGGAGGACGAAAATGACCTAATTGATCATCCAATGACACAAACACACTTATTGGATGCACAAGATTGGTTAAAAACCCTAATTGGACAAGAATAAGCCTAGGGAGGACGAAAATGACCTAATTGATCATCCAATGACACAAACACACCTATTGGATGCACAAAATTGGTTAAAAACCCTAATTGGACAAGAATATGCCTAGGGAGGACGAAAATGACCTAATGGATCATCCAATGACACAAACACACCTATTGGATGCACAAGATTGGTTAAAAACCCTAATTGGACAAGAATATGCCTAGGGAGGAGGAAAATGACCTAAATATTAATTCAATGACACAAACAAAGTTATTGGAGGAACAAGATTGGTTAAAAACACTAATTGGACAAGAATAAACCTACGGAGGACGAAAATGACCTAATTAATCATCCAATGACACAAACACACCTATTGGATGCACAAGATTGGTTAAAAACCCTAATTGGACAAGAATAAGCCTAGGGAGGACGAAAATGACCTAATTGATCATCCAAAGACACAAACACACCTATTGGATGCACAAGATTTGTTAAAAACCCTAGTTGGACAAGAATATGCCTAGGGAGGACGAAAATGACCTAATTGATCATCCAATGACACAAATGAACTTATTGGACGCACAAGATTGGTTAAAAACCCTAATTGGACAAGAATAAGCCTAGGGAGGACGAAAATGACCTAAATATTAATTCATTGACACAAACACACCTATTGGAAGCACAAGATTGGTTAAAAACCCTAATTGGACAAGAATATGCCTAGGGAGGACGAAAATGACCTAAATGTTAATCCAATGACACAAATGAACTTATTGGATGCACAAGATTGGTTAAAAACCCTAATTGGACAAGAATAAGCCTAGGGAGGACGAAAATGACCTAATTGATCATCCAATGACACAAACACACCTATTGGATGCACAAGATTGGTTAAAAACCCTAGTTGGACAAGAATAAGCCTAGGGAGGATGAAAATGACCTAATTGATCATCCAATGACACAAATGAACTTATTGGATGCATAAGATTGGTTAAAAACCCTAATTGGACAAGAATAAGCCTAGGGAGGACGAAAATGACCTAATTGATCATCCAATGACACAAACACACCTATTGGATGCACAAGATTGGTTAAAAACCCTAATTGGACAAGAATATGCCTAGGGAGGACGAAAATGACCTAAATATTAATTCAATGAAACAAACAAACTTATTGGATGCACAAGATTGGTTAAAAACTTTAATTGGACAAGAATAAGCCTAGGGAGGACGAAAATGACCTAATTGATCATCCAATGACACAAACACACCTATTGGATGCACAAGATTGGTTAAAAACCCTAATTGGACAAGAATAAGCCTAGGGAGGACGAAAATGACCTAATTGATCATCCAAAGACACAAACACATCTATTGAATGCACAAGATTGGTTAAAAACCCTAGTTGGACAATATACCTAGGGAGGACGAAAATGACCTAATTGATCATCCAATGACACAAATGAACTTATTGGATGCACAAGATTGGTTAAAAACCCTAATTGGACAAGAATAAGCCTTGGGAGGACGAAAATGACCTAATTGATCATCCAATGACACAAACACAACTATTGGAAGCACAAGATTGGTTAAAAACCCCAATTGGACAAGAATATGCCTAGGGAGGACAAAAATGACCTAAATGTTAATCCAATGACACAAATGAACTTATTGGATGCACAAGATTGGTTAAAAACCCTAATTGGACAAGAATAAGCCTAGGGAGGACGAAAATGACCTAATTGATCATCCAATGACACAAACACACCTATTGGATGCACAAGATTGGTTAAAAACCCTAATTGGACAAGAATAAGCCAAGGGAGGACAAAAATGACCTAATTGATCATCCAATGACACAAACACACTTATTGGATGCACAAGATTCGTTAAAAACCCTAATTGGACAAGAATATGCCTACGGAGGACAAAAATGACCGAATTGATCATCCAGTGACACAAACACACCTATTGGATGCACAAGATATGTTAAAAACCCTAATTGGACAAGAATAAGCCTAGGGAGGACGAAAATGACCTAAATATTAATTCAATGGCACAAACAAAGTTATTGGATGCACAAGATTGGTTAAAAACCCTAATTGGACAAGAATAAGCCTAGGGAGGACGAAAATGACCTAATTGATCATCCAATGACACAAACACACCTATTGGATGCACAAAATTGGTTAAAAACCCTAATTGGACAAGAATATGCCTAGGGAGGACGAAAATGACCTAATGGATCATCCAATGACACAAACACACCTATTGGATGCACAAGATTGGTTAAAAACTCTAATTGGACAAGAATATGCCTAGGGAGGACGAATATGACCTAAATGTTAATCCAATAACACAAATGAACTTATTGGATGCACAAGATTGGTTAAAAACCCTAATTGGACAAGAATAAGCCTAGGAAGAACGAAAATGACCAAATTGATCATCCACTGACACAAACACACCTATTGGATGCACAAGATTGGTTAAAAACCCTAATTCGACAACAATATGCCTAGGGAGGACGGATATGACCTAAATGTTAATCCAATGACACAAATGAACTTATTGGATGCACAAGATTGGTTAAAAACCCTAATTGGACAAGAATAAGCCTAGGGAGGACGAAAATGACCTAATTGATCATCCAATGACACAAACACACCTATTGGATGCACAAGATAGGTTAAAAACCCTAATTGGACAAGAATATGCCTAGGGAGGACGAATATGACCTAAATATTAATTCAATGACACAAACAAAGTAATTCGATGCACAAGATTGGTTAAAAACCCTAATTGGACAAGAATAAGCCTAGGGAGGACGAAAATGACCTAATTCATCATCCAATGACACAAACACACCTATTGGATGCACAAGATTGGTTAAAAACCCTAATTGGACAAGAATATGCCTAGGGAGGACGAAAATGACCTAAATATTAATTCAATGACACAAACAAACTTATTTGATGCACAAGATTGATTAAAAACCCTAATTGGACTAGAATAAGCCTAGGGAGGACGAAAATGACCTAATTGATCATCCAATGACACAAACACACCTATTGGATGCACAAGATTGGTTAAAAACCCTAATTGGACAAGAATATGCCTAGGGAGAACGAAAATGACCTAATTGTTAATCCAATGACACAACTCAACTTATTGGATGCGCAAGATTGGTTAAAAACCCTAATTGGACAAGAATAAGCCTAGGGAGGACGAAAATGACCTAATTGATCATCCAATGACACAAACACACCTATTGGATGCACAAGATTGGTTAAAAACCCTAATTGGACAAGAATATGCCTAGGGAGGACGAAAAAATGACCTAAATATTAATTCAATGACACGAACAAAGTTATTGGATGCACAAGATTGGTTAAAAACCCTAATTGGACAAGAATAAGCCTAGGGAGGACGAAAATAACCTAATTGATCATCCAATGACACAAACACACCTATTGGATGCACAAGATTGGTTAAAAACCCTAATTGGACAAGAATATGCCTAGGGAAGACGAAAATGACATAATGTTAATCCAATGACACAAATGAACTTATTGGATGCACAAGATTGGTTAAAAACCCTAATTGGACAAGAATAAGCCTAGGGAGGACGAAAATGACCTAATTGATCATCCAATGACACAAACACACCTATTGGATGCACAAGATTGGTTAAATACCCTAATTGGACAAGAATATGCCTAGGGAGGACGGATATGACCTAAATGTTAATCCAATGACACAAATGAACTTATTGGATGCACAAGATTGGTTAAAAACCCTAATTGGACAAGAATAAGCCTAGGGAGGACGAAAATGACCTAATTGATCATCCAATGACACAAACACACCTATTGGATGCACAAGATTGGTTAAAAACCCTAACTAGACAAGAATATGCCTAGGGATGTCGAAAATGACCTAATTGATCATCCAATGACACAAACACACCTATTGGATGCACAAGATTGGTTAAAAACCCTAATTGGACAAGAATATGCCTAGGGAGGACGAATATGACCTAAATGTTAATCCAATAACACAAATGAACTTATTGGATGCACAAGATTGGTTAAAAACCCTAATTGGAAAAGAATAAGCCTAGGGAGAACGAAAATGACCTAATTGATCATCCAATGACACAAACACACCTATTGGATGCACAAGATTGGTTAAAAACCCTAATTGGACAAGAATATGCCTAGGGAGGACGAATATGACCTAAATGTTAATCCAATGACACAAATGAACTTATTGGATGCACAAGATTGGTTAAAAACCCTAATTGGACAAGAATAAGCATAGGGAGGACGAAAATGACCTAATTCATCATCCAATGACACAAACACACCTATTGGATGCACAAGATTGGTTAAAAACCCTAATTGGACAAGAATATGCCTAGGGAGGACGAAAATGACCTAAATATTAATTCAATGACACAAACAAACTTATTTGATGCACAAGATTGATTAAAAACCCTAATTGGACAACAATAAGCCTAGGGAGGACGAAAATGACCTAATTGATCATCCAATGACACAAACACACCTATTGGATGCACAAGATTGGTTAAAAACCCTAATTGGACAAGAATAAGCCTAGGGAGGACGAAAATGACCTAATTTATCATCCAATGACACTGATGAACTTATTGGATGCACAAGATTGGTTAAAAATCCTAATTGGACAAGAATAAGCCTAGGGAGGACGAAAATGACCTAATTGATCATCCAATGACACAAACACACCTATTGGATGCACAAAATTGGTTAAAAACCCTAATTGGACTAGAATATGCCTAGGGAGGACGACAATGACCTAATGGATTATCCAATGACACAAACACACCTATTGGATGCACAAGATTGGTTAAAAACCCTAATTGGACAAGAACATGCCTAGGGAGGACGAATATGACCAAAATGTTAATCCAATAACACAAATGAACTTATTGGATGCACTAGATTGGTTAAAAACCCTAATTGGACAAGAATAAGCCTAGGAAGAACGAAAATGACCAAATTGATCATCCATCGACACAAACACACCTATTGGATGCACAAGATTGGTTAAAAACCCTAATTGGACAACAATATGCCTAGGGAGGACGGATATGACCTAAATGTTAATCCAATGACACAAATGAACTTATTGGATGCACAAGATTGGTTAAAAACCCTAATTGGACAAGAATAAGCCTAGGGAGGACGAAAATGACCTAATTGATCATCCAATGACACAAACACACCTATTGGATGCACAAGATTGGTTAAAAACCCTAATTGGACAAGAATATGCCTAGGGAGGACGAAAATGACATAATTGATCATCCAATGACACAAACGCACTTATTGGATGCACAAGATTGGTTAAAAACCCTAATTGATCATCCAATGACACAAACACACCTATTGGATGCACAAGATTGGTTAAAAACCCTAATTGGACAAGAATAAGCCTAGGGAGAACGAAAATGACCTAAATGTTAATCCAATGACACAACTCAACTTATTGGATGCACAAGATTGGTTAAAAACCCTAATTGAACAACAATAAGCCTAGGGAGGACGAAAATGACCTAATTGATCATCCAATGACACAAACACACCTATTGGATGCACAAGATTGGTTAAAAACCCTAATTGGAAAAGAATATGCCTAGGGAGGACGAAAATGACCTAATTGATCATCCAATGACACAAACACACCTATTGGATGCACAAGATTGGTTAAAAACCCTAATTGGACAAGAATATGCCTAGGGAGGACGAATATGACCTAAATGTTAATCCAATAACACAAATGAACTTATTGGATGCACAAGATTGGTTAAAAACCCTAATTGGACAAGATAAAGCCTAGGGAGAACAAAAATGACCTAATTGATCATCCAATAACACAAACACACCTATTGGATGCACAAGATTGGTTAAAAACCCTAATTGGACAAGAATATGCCTAGGGAGGACGGATATGACCTAAATGTTAATCCAATGACACAAATGAACTTATTGGATGCACAAGATTGGTTAAAAACCCTATTTGGACAAGAATATGCCTAGGGAGGACGAAAATGACCTAAATATTAATTCAATGACACAAACAAAGTTATTGGATGCACAAGATTGGTTAAAAAACCTAATTGGACAAGAATAAGCCTAGGGAGGACGAAAATGACCTAATTGATCATCCAATGACACAAACACACCTATTGGATGCACAAGATTGGTTAAAAACCCTAATTGGACAAGAATATGCCTAGGGAGGACGAAAATGACCTAAATGTTAATCCAATGACACAAATGAACTTATTGCATGCACAAGATTGGTTAAAAACCCTAATTGGAGAAGAATAAGTCTAGGGAGGACGAAAATGACCTTAATGTTAATCCAATGACACAACTCAACTTATTGGATGCACAAGATTGGTTAAAACCATAATTGGACTAGAATATGCCTAGGGAGGACGAAAATGACCTAAATGTTAATCCAATGACACAAATGAACTTATTGCATGCACAAGATTGGTTAAAAACCCTAATTGGACAAGAATAATCCGAGGGAGGACGAAATTGACCTTAATGTTAATCCAGTGACACAACTCAACTTATTGGATGCACAAGATTGGTTAAAACCCTAATTGGACAAGAATAAGCCTAGGGAGGACGAAAATGACCTAATTGATCATCCAATGACACAAACACACCTAATGGATGCACAAGATTGGTTAAAAACCCTAATTGGACAAGAATATGCCTAGGGAGGACGAAAATGACCTAAATATTTACTCAATGACACAAACAAAGTTATTGGATGCACAAGATTGGTTAAAAACCCTAATTGGACAAGAATAAGCCTAGGGAGGACGAAAATGACCTAATTGATCATCCAATGACACAAACACACCTATTGGATGCACAAGATTGGTTAAAAACCCTAATTGGACAAGAATATGCCTAGGGAGGACGAAAATGACCTAAATATTAATTCAATGACACAAACAAACTTATTGGATGCACAAGATTTGTTAAAAACCCTAATTGGACAAGAATAAGCCTAGGGAGGACGAAAATGACCTAATTGATCATCCAATGACACAAACACACCTATTGGATGCACAAGAATGGTTAAAAACCCTAATTAGACAAGAATATGCCTAGGGTGGAGGAAAATGACCTAATTGATCATCCAATGACACAAACGCACTTATTGGAAGCACAAGATTGGTTAAAAACCCTAATTGGACAAGAATAAGCCTAGGGAGGACGAAAATGACCTAATTGATCATCCAATGACACAAACACATCTATTGGATGCACAAGTTTGGTTAAAAACCCTAATTGGACAAGAATAAGCCTAAGGAGGACGAAAATGACCTAATTGATCATCCAATGACACAAACACACCTATTGGATGCACAAGATTGGTTAAAAACCCTAATTGGACAAGAATAAGCGTAGGGAGAACGAAAATGACCTAAATTTTAATCCAATGACACAACTCAACTTATTGGATGCAAAAGATTGGTTAAAAACCCTAATTGGACAAGAATAAGCCTTGGGACGACGAAAATGGCCTAATTGATCATCCAATGACACAAACACACCTATTGGATGCACAAGATTGGTTAAAAACCCTAATTGGACAAGAATAAGCCTAGGGAGGACGAAAATGACCTAATTGATCATCCAATGACACAAACACACCTATTGGATGCACAAGATTGGTTAAAAACCCTAATTGGACAAGAATATGCCTAGGGAGGACGAAAATGACCTAATTGATCATCCAATGACACAAACACACCTATTGGATGCACAAGATTGGTTAAAAACCCTAATTGGACAAGAATATGCCTAGGGAGGACGAATATGACCTAAATTTTAATCCAATAACACAAATGAACTTATTGGATGCACAAGATTGGTTAAAAACCCTAATTGGACAAGAATAAGCCGAGGGAGAACGAAAATGACCTAAATGTTAATCCAATGACACAACTCAACTTATTGGAAGCACAAGATTGGTTAAAAACTCTAATTGGACAAGAATAAGCCTAGGGAGGACTAAAATAACCTAATTGATCATCCAATGACACAAACATACCTATTGGAAGCACAAGATTGGTTAAAAACCCTAATTGGACAACAATATGCCTAGGGAGGACGAAAATGACCTAAATGTTAATCCAATGACACAAATGAACTTATTGGATGCACAAGATTGGTTAAAAACCCTAATTGGACAAGAATAAGCCTAGGGAGGACGGAAATGACCTAATTGATCATCCAATGACACAAACACACCTATTGGATGCACAAGATTGGTTAAAAACCCTAATTGGACAAGAATATGCCTAGGGAGGACGGATATGACCTAAATGTTAATCCAATGACACAAATGAACTTATTGGATGCACAAGATTGGTTAAAAGCCCTAATTGGACAAGAATAAGCCTAGGGAGGACGAAAATGACCTAATTGATCATCCAATGACACAAACACACCTATTGGATGCACAAGATTGGTTAAAAACCCTAATTGGACAAGAATATGCCGAGGGAGGACGAAAATGACCTAAATATTAATTCAATGAAACAAACAAACTTATTGGATGCACAAGATTGGTTAAAAACCCTAACTGGACAAGAATAAGCCTAGGGAGTACGAAAATGACCTAATTGATCATCAAATGACACAAACACACCTATTGGAAGCAAGAGATTGGTTAAAAACCCTAATTGAACAAGAATATGCCTAGGGAGGACGATAATGACCTAAATATTAATTCAATGACACAAACAAAGTTATTGGATGCACAAGATTGGATAAAAACCCTAATTGGACAAGAATAAGCCTAGGGAGGACGAAAATGACCTAATTGATCATCCAATGACACAAACACACCTATTGGATGCACAAGATTGGTTAAAAACCCTAATTGGACAAGAATAAGCCTAGTAAGGACGAAAATGACCTAATTGATCATCCAATGACACAAACACACCTATTGGATGCACAAGATTGGTTAAAAACCCTAATTGGACAAGAATATGCCTAGGGAGGACGAAAATGACCTAAATATTAATTCAATGACACAAACAAAGTTATTGGATGCATAAGATTGGTTACAAACCCTAATTGGACAAGAATAAGCCTAGGGAGGACGAAAATGACCTAATTGATCATCCAATGACACAAACACACCTATTGGATGCACAAGATTGGTTAAAAACCCTAATTGGACAAGAATATGCCTAGGGAGGACGAAAATGACCTAAATATTAATTCAATGAAACAAACAAATTTATTAGATGCACAAGATTGGTTAAAAACCCTAATTGGACAAGAATATGCCTAGGGAGGACGAAAATGACCTAAATATTAATTCAATGAAACAAACAAATTTATTGGATGCACAAGATTGGTTAAAATCCCTAATTGGACAAGAATAAGCCTAGGGAGGACGAAAATGACCTAATTGATCATCCAATGACACAAACACACCTATTGGATGCACAAGATTGGTTAAAAACCCTAATTGGACAAAAATAAGCCTAGGGAGGACGAAAATAACCTAATTGATCATCCAATGACACAAACACACCTATTGGATGCACAAGATTGGTTAAAAACCCTAATTGGACAAGAATATGCCTAGGGAGGACGAAAATGACCTAAATATTAATTCAATGAAACAGACAAACTTATTGGATGCACAAGATTGGTTACTAACAATAATTGGACAAGAATATGCCTAGGGAGGACGAAAATGACCTAATTGATCATCCAATGACACAAACACACCTATTGGATGCACAAGATTGGTTAAAAACCCTAATTGGAGAAGAATAAGCCTAGGGAGGACGAAAATAACCTAATTGATCATCCAATGACACAAATACACCTATTGGATGCACAAGATTGGTTAAAAACCCTAATTGGACAAGAATATGCCTAGGGAGGACGAAAATGACCTAAATGATAATCCAATGACACAAATGAACTTATTGGATGCACAAGATTGGTTAAAAACCCTAATGGGACATGAATAAGCCTAGAAAGGACGAAAATGACCTAATTGATCATCCAATGACACAAACACACCTATTGGATGCACAAGATTGGTTAAAAACCCTAATTGGACAAGAATATGCCTAGGGAGGACGAAAATGACCTAAATATTAATTCAATGACACAAACAAAGTTATTGGATGCACAAGATTGGTTAAAAACCCTAATTGGACAAGAATAAGCCTAGGGAGGACGAAAATGACCTAATTGATCATCCAATGACACAAACACACCTATTGGATGCACAAGATTGGTTAAAAACCCTAATTGGACAAGAATATGCCTAGGGAGGACGAAAATGACCTAAATATTAATTCAATGACACAAACAAACTTATTTGAGGCACAAGATTGGTTAAAAACCCTAATTGGCCAAGAATAAGCCTAGGGAGGACGAAAATGACCTAATTGATCATCCAATGACACAAACACACCTATTGGATGCACAAGATTGGTTAAAAACCCTAATTGGACAAGAATAAGCCTAGGGAGGACGAAAATGACCTAATTGATCATCCAATGACACAAACACACCTATTGGATGCACAAGATTGGTTAAAAACCCTAATTGGACAAGAATATGCCTAGGGAGGACGAAAATGACCTAAATATTAATTTAATGACACAAACAAACTTATCGGATGCCCAAGATTGGTTAAAAAAAATCCTAATTGGACAAGAATAAGCCTAGGGAGGACGAAAATGACCTAATTGATCATCCAATGACACAAACACACCTATTGGATGCACAAGATTGGTCTAAAACTCTAATTGGACAAGAATATGCCTAGGTAGGACGAAAATGACCTAAATGTTAATCCAATGACACAAATGAACTTATTGGATGCACAAGATTGGTTAAAAACCCTAATTGGACAAGAATAAGCCTAGGGAGTACGAAAATGACCTAAATGTTAATCCAATGACACAACTCAACTTATTGGATGCACAAGATTGGTTAAAAACCCTAATTGGACAAGAATAAGCCTATGGAGGACGAAAATGACCTAATTGATCATCCAATGACACAAACATACCTATTGGATGCACAAGATTGGTTAAAAACCTTAATTGGACAAGAATCAGCCTAGGGAGGACGAAAATGACCTAAATGTTAATCCAATGACACAACTCAACTTATTGGATGCACAAGATTGGTTAAAAACCCTAATTGGACAAGAATAAGCCTAGGGAGGACGAAAATGACCTAATTGATCATCCAATGACACAAACACACCTATTGGATGCACAAGATTGGTTAAAAACCCTAATTGGACAAGAATATGCCTAGGGAGGACGAAAATGACCTAAATATTAATTCAATGACACAAACAAAGTTATTGGATGCACAAGATTAGTTAAAAACCCTAATTGGACAAGAATAAGCCTAAGGAGGAGGAAAATAACCTAATTGATCATCCAATGACACAAACACACCTATTGGATGCACAAGATTGGTTCAAAACCCTAATTCGACAAGAATAAGCCTAGGGAGGACGAAAATGACCTAATTGATCATCCAATGACACAAACACACCTATTGGATGCACAAGATTGGTTAAAAACCCTAATTGGACAAGAATAAGCATAGAAAGGACGAAAATGACCTAATTGATCATCCAATGACACAAACACACCTATTGGATGCACAAGATTGGTTAAAAACCGTAATTGGACAAGATTATGCCTAGGGAGGACGAAAATGACCTAAATGTTAATCCAATGACACAAATGAACTTATTGGATGCACAAGATTGGTTAAAAACCCAAATTGGACAAGAATATGCCTAGGGAGGACGAAAATGATCTAAATATTAATTCAATGACACAAACAAAGTTATTGGATGCACAAGATTGGTTAAAAACCCTAATTGGACAAGAATAAGTCTAGGGAGGACGAAAATGACCTAATTGATCATCCAATGACACAAACACACCAATTGGATGCATAAGATTGGTTAAAAACCCTAATTGGACAAGAATAAGCCTAGGGAGGACGAAGATGACCTAATTGATCATCCAATGACACAAACACACCTATTAGATGCACAAGATTGGTTTAAAACCTTAGTTGGACAAGAATATGCCTAGGAAGGACGAAAATGACCTAATTGATCATCCAATGACACAAATGAACTTATTGGATGCACAAGATTGGTTAAAAACCCTAATTGGACAAGAATAAGTCTAGGGAGGACGAAAATGACCTAATTGATCATCCAATGACACAAACACACCTATTGGATGCACAAGATTGGTTAAAAACCCTAATTGGACAAGAATATGCTTAGGGTGGACGAAAATGACCAAAATTGATCATCCAATGACACAAACACACCTATTGGATGCACAAGATTGGTTAAAAACCCTAATTGGACAAGAATATGCCTAGGGAGGACGAAAATGACCTAAATGTTAATCCAATGACACAAATGAACTTATTGGATGCACAAGATTGGTTAAAAACCCTAATTGGACAAGAATAAGCCTTGGGAGGACGAAAATGACCTAATTGATCATCCATTGACACAAACACACCTATTGGATGCACAAGACTGGTTAAAAACCCTAGTAGGACAAGAATATGCCTAGGAAGGACGAAAATGACTTAGTTGATCATTTAATGACACAAATGAACTTATTGGATGCACAAGATTGGTTAAAAACCATAATTGGACAAGAATAAGCCTAGGGAGGACGAAAATGACCTAATTGATCATCCAATGACACAAACACACCTATTGGATGCACAAGATTGGTTAAAAACCCTAATTGGACAAGAATATGCCTAGGGAGGACGAAAATGACCTAAATGTTAATCCAATGACACAAATGAACTTATTGGATGCACAAGTTTGGTTAAAAACCCTAATTGGACAAGAATAAGCCTAAGGAGGACGTAAATGACCTAATTGATCATCCAATGACACAAACACACCTATTGGATGCACAAGGTTGGTTAAAAACCCTAGTTGGACAAGAATATGCCTAGGAAGGACGAAAATGACCTAATTGATCATCCAATGAATCAAATGAACTTATTGGATGCACAAGATTAGTTAAAAACCCTAATTGGACAAGAATAAGCATAGGGAGGACGAAAATGACCTAATTGATCATCCTATGACACAAACACACCTATTGGATGCACAATATTGGTTAAAAACCCTAATTGGACAAGAATATGCCTAGGGAGGACGAAAATGACCTAAATGTTAATCCAATGACACAAATGAACTTATTGGATGCACAAGATTGGTTAAAAACCCTAATTGGGCAAGAATAAGCCTAGGGAGGACGAAAATGACCTAATTGATCATTCAATGACACAAACACACCTATTGGATGCACAAGATTGGTTAAAAACCCTAATTGGACAAGAATAAGCCTAGTGAGGACGAAAATGACCTAATTGATCATCCAATGACACAAACACACCTATTGGAAGCACAAGAATGGTTAAAAACCCAAATTGGACAAGAATATGCCTAGGGAGGACGAAAATGTCCTAATTGATCATCCAATGACACAAACACACCTATTGCATGCACAAGATTGGTTAAAAACCCTAATTGGACAAGAATAAGCCTAGGGAGGACGAAAATGACCTAATTGATCATTCAATGACACAAACACACCTATTGGATGCACAAGATTGGTTAAAAACCCTAATTGGACAAGAATAAGCCTAGTGAGGACGAAAATGACCTAATTGATCATCCAATGACACAAACACACCTATTGGAAGCACAAGATTGGTTAAAAACCCTAATTGGACAAGAATATGCCTAGGGAGAACGAAAATGACCTAATTCATCATCCATTGCCACAAACACACCTATTGGATGCACAAGATTGGTTAAAAACCCTAATTGGACAAGAATATGCCTAGGGAGGACGAAAATGACCTAATTGATCATCCATTGCCACAAACACACCTATTGGATGCACAAGATTGGTTAAAAACCCTAATTGGACAAGAATATGCCTAGGGAGGACGAAAATGACCTAATTGATCATCCAACGACACAAACACACCTATTGGATGCACCAGATCGGTTAAAAACGCTAATTGGACAAGAATAAGCCTAGGGAGGACGAAAATGACCTAATTGATCATCCAATGACACAAACACACCTATTGGATGCACAAGATTGGTTAAAAACCCTAATTGGACAAGAATATGCCTAGGGAGGACGAAAATGACCTAATTGATCATCCAATGACACAAATGAACTTATTGGATGCACAAGATTAGTTAAAAACCCTAATTGGACAAGAATAAGCCTAGAGATGACGAAAATGACCTAATTGATCATCCAATGACACAAACACACCTATTGGATGCACAAGATTGGTTAAAAACCCTAATTGGACAAGAATATGCCTAGGGAGAACAAAAATGACCTAAATGTAAATCCAATGACACAAATGAACTTATTGGATGCACAAGATTGGTTAAAATCCCTAATTGGACAAGAATAAGCCTAGGGAGGACGAAAATGACCTAATTGATCATCCAATGACACAAACACACCTATTGGATGCACAAGATTGGTTAAAAACCCTAATTGGACAAGAATATGACTAGGGAGGACGAAAATGACCTAAATTTAAATTCAATGACACAAACAAAGTTATTGGATGCACAAGATTGGTTAAAAACCCTAATTGGACAAGAATAAGCCTAGGGAGGACGAAAATGACCTAATTGATCATCCAATGACACAAACACACCTATTGGATGCACAAGATTGGTTAAAAACCCTAATTGGACAAGAATATGCCTAGGGAGGACGAAAATGACCCAAATATTAATTCAATGACACAAACAAAGTTATTGGATGCACAAGATTGGTTAAAAACCCTAATTGGACAAGAATAAGCCTAGGGAGGACGAAAATGACCTAATTGATCATCCAATGACACAAACACACCTATTGGATGCACAAGATTGGTTAAAAACCCTAATTGGACAAGAATATGCCTAGGGAGGACGAAAATGACCTAAATGTTAATCCAATGACACAAACAAAATTATTGGATGCACAAGATTGGTTAAAAACCCTAATTGGACAAGAATAAGCCTAGGGAGGACGAAAATGACCTAATTGATCATCCAATGACACAAACACACCTATTGGATGCACAAGATTGGTTAAAAACCCTAATTGGACAAGAATATGCCTAGGGAGGACGAAAATGACCTAAATATTAATTCAATGACACAAACAAAGTTATTGGATGCACAAGATTGATTAAAAACCCTAATTTGACAAGAATAAGTCTAGGTAGGACGAAAATGACCTAATTGATCATCCAATGACACAAACACACCTATTGGATGCACAAGATTGGTTAAAAACCCTAATTGGACATGAATAAGCCTAGGGACGACGAAAACGACCTAATTGATCATCCATTGACACAAACACACCTATTGGATGAACAAGATTGGTTAAAAACCCTAATTGGACAAGAATAAGCCTAGGGAGGACGAAAATGACCTAATTGATCATCCAATGACACAAACACACCTATTGGATGCACAAGATTGGTTAAAAACCCTAATTGGACAAGAATATGCCTAGGGAGGACGAAAATGACCTAAATATTAATTCAATGACACAAACAAAGTTATTGGATGCACAAGATTGGTTAAAAACCCTAATTGGACAAGAATAAGCCTAGGGAGGACGAAAATGACCTAATTGATCATCCAATGACACAAACACACCTATTGGATGCACAAGATTGGTTAAAAACCCTAATTGGACAAGAATATGCCTAGGGAGGACGAAAATGACCTAAATATTAATTCAATGACACAAACAAAGTTATTGGATGCACAAGATTGGTGAAAAACCCTAATTGGACAAGAATAAGCCTAGGGGGAACGAAAATGACCTAATTGATCATCCAATGACACAAACACACCTATTGGATGCACAAGATTGGTTAAAAACCCTAATTGGACAAGAATATGCCTAGGGAGGACGAAAATGACCTAAATATTAATTCAATGACACAAACAAAGTTATTGGATGCACAAGATTGGTTAAAAACCCTAATTGGACAAGAATAAGCCTAGGGAGGACGAAAATGACCTAATTGATCATCCAATGACACAAACACACCTATTGGATGCACAAGATTGGTTAAAAACCCTAATTGGACAAGAATATGCCTAATGAGGACGAAAATGACCTAAATATTAATTCAACGACACAAACAAAGTTATTGGATGCACAAGATTGGTTAAAAACCCTAATTGGACAAGAATAAGCCTAGGGAGGACGAAAATGACCTAATTGATCATCCAATGACACAAACACACCTATTGGATGCACAAGATTGGTTAAAAACCCTAATTGGACAAGAATATGCCTAGGGAGGACGAAAATGACCTAAATGTTAATCCAATGACACAAATGAACTTATTGGATGCCCAAGATTGGTTAAAAACCCTAATTGGACAAGAATAAGCCTATGGAGGACGAAAATGACCTAGTTGATCATCCAATGACACAAACACACCTATTGGATGAACAAGATTGGTCAAAAACCCAAATTGGACAAGAATATGCCTAGGGAGGACGAAAATGACCTAAATATTAATTCAATGACATAAACAAACTTATTGGATGCACAAGATTTGTTAAAAACCCTAATTGGACAAGAATAAGCCTAGGGAGGACGAAAATGACCTAATTGATCATCCAATGACACAAACACACCTATTGGATGCACAAGATTGGTTAAAAACCCTAATTGGACAAGAATAAGCCTAGGGAGGACGAAAATGACCAAATTGATCATCCATTGCCATAAACACACCTATTGGATGCACAAGATTGGTTAAAAACCCTAATTGGACAAGAATATGACTAGGGAGGACGAAAATGACCTAATTGATCATCCAATGACACAAACACACCTATTGGATGCACAAGATTGGTTAAAAACCCTAATTGGACAAGAATATGCCTAGGGAGGACGAAAATGACCTAAATATTAATTCAATGACATAAACAAACTTGTTGGATGCACAACATTGGTTAAAACCCTAATTGGACAAGAATAAGCCTAGGGAGGACGAAAATGACCAAATTGATCATCCAATGACACAAACACACCTATTGGAAGCACAAGATTGGTTAAAAACCCTAATTGGACAAGAACATGCCTAGGGAGGACGAACATGACCTAAATGTTAATCCAATGACACAAATGAACTTATTGGATGCACAAGATTGGTTAAAAAACCCTAATTGGACAATAATAAGCCTAGGGAGGACGAAAATGACCTAATTGATCATCCAATGACACAAACACACCTATTGGATGCACAAGATTGGTTAAAAACCCTAATTGGACAAGAATATGCCTAGGGAGGACGAAAATGACCTAAATATCAATGCAATAACACAAACAAAGTTATTGGATGCACAAGATTGGTTAAAAACCTTTATTGGACAAGAATAAGCCTAGGGAGGACGAAAATGACCTAATTGATCATCCAATGACACAAACACACCTATTGGAAGCACAAGATTGGTTAAAAACCCTAATTGGACAAGAATATGCCTAGGGAGGACGAAAATGACCTAAATGTTAATCCAATGACACAAATGAACTTATTGGATGCACAAGATTGGTTAAAAACCCTAATTGGACAAGAATAAGCCTAGGGAGGGCGAAAATGACCTAACTGATCATCCAATGACACAAACAATCCTATTGGATGCACAAGATTGGTTAAAAACCCTAATTGGACAAGAATATGCCTAGGGAGGACGAAAATGAACTAAATGTTAATCCAATGACACAAATGAACTTATTGGATGCACAAGATTGTTTAAAAACCCTAATTGGAAGAGAATAAGCCTAGGGAGGACGAAAATGACCTAATTGATCATCCAATGACACAAACACACCTATTGGATGCACAAGATTGGTTAAAAACTCTAATTGGACAAGAATATGCCTAGGGAGGACGAAAATGACCTAAATATTAATTCAATGACACAAATGAACTTATTGGATGCACAAGATTGGTTAAAAACCCTAATTGGACAAGAATAAGCCAAGGGAGGACGAAAATGACCTAATTGATCATCCTATGACACAAACACACCTATTGGATGCACAAGATTGGTTAAAAACCCTAATTGGACAAGAATATGCCTTGGGAGGACGAAAATGACATAAATATTAATTCAATGACACAAACAAAGTTATTGGATGCACAAGATTAGTTAAAAACCCTAATTGGACAAGAATAAGCCTAAGGAGGACGAAAATAACCTAATTGATCATCCAATGACACAAACACACCTATTGTATGCACAAGATTGGTTAAAAACCCTAATTGGACAAGAATAAGCCTAGGGAGGACGAAAATGACCTAATTGATCATCCAATGACACAAACACACCTATTGGATGCACAAGATTGGTTAAAAACCATAATTGGACAAGAATAAGCCTAGGGAGGACGAAAATGACCTAATTGATCATCCAATGACACAAACTCACCTATTGGATGCACAAGATTGGTTTAAAACCCTAGTTGGACAAGAATATGCATAGGGAGGACGAAAATGACCTAATTGATCATCCAATGACACAAATGAACTTATTGGATGCACAAGATTGGTTAAAAACCCTAATTGGACAAGAATATGCCTAGGGAGGACGAAAATGACCTAATTGATCATCCAATGACACAAACACACCTACTGGATGCACAAGATTGGTTAAAAACCCTAATTGGACAAGAATAAGCATAGAAAGGACGAAAATGACCTAATTGATCATCCAATGAAACAAACACACCTATTGGATGCACAAGATTGGTTAAAAACCGTAATTGGACAAGATTATGCATAGGGAGGACGAAAATGACCTAAATGTTAATCCAATGACACAAATGAACTTATTGGATGCACAAGATTTGTTAAAAACCCTAATTGGACAAGAATATGCTTAGGGAGGACGAAAATGACCTAAATATTAATTCAATGACACAAACAAAGTTATTGGATGCACAAGATTGGTTAAAAACCCTAATTGGACAAGAATAAGCATAGAAAGGACGAAAATGACCTAATTGATCATCCAATGACACAAACACACCTATTGGATGCACAAGATTGGTTTAAAACCCTAGTTGGACAAGAATATGCATAGGGAGGACGAAAATGACCTAATTGATCATCCAATGACACAAATGAACTTATTGGATGCACAAGATTGGTTAAAAACCCTAATTGGACAAGAATAAGCCTAGGGTGGACGAAAATGACCTAATTGATCATCCAATGACACAAACACACCTATTGGATGCACAAGATTGGTTAAAAACCCTAATTGGACAAGAATAAGCATAGAAAGGACGAAAATGACCTAATTGAGCATCCAATGACACAAACACACCTATTGGATGCACAAGATTGATTAAAAACTGTAATTGGACAAGATTATGCCTAGGGAGGACGAAAATGATCTAAATGTTAATCCAATGACACAAATGAACTTATTGGATGTACAAGATTGGTTAAAAACCCTAATTGGACAAGAATATGCCTAGGGAGGACGAAAATGACCTAAATATTAATTTAATGACACAAACAAAGTTATTGGATGCACAAGATTGGTTAAAAACCTTAATTGGACAAGAATAAG
>JBBPBR010001552.1:0-58987 GCA_037974775.1 Cicer pinnatifidum | reverse complement strand
TATTGGATGCACAAGATTGGTTAAAAACCCTAATTGGACAAGAATATGCCTAGGGAGGACGAAAATGACCTAATTGATCATCCAATGACACAAATGAACTTATTGGATGCACAAGATTGGTTAAAAACCCTAATTGGACAAGAATATGCCTAGGGAGGACGAATATGACCTAAATGTTAATCCAATAACACAAATGAACTTATTGGATGCACAAGATTGGTTAAAAACCCTAATTGGACAAGAATAAGCCTAGTGGAACGAAAATGACCTAATTGATCATCCAATAACACAAACACACCTATTGGATGCACAAGATTGGTTAAAAACCCTAATTGGACAAGAATATGCCTAGGGAGGACGGATATGACCTAAATGTTAATCCAATGACACAAATGAACTTATTGGATGCACAAGATTGGTTAAAAACCCTAATTGGACAAGAATAAGCCTAGGGAGGACGAAAATGACCTAATTGATCATCCAATGACACAAACACACCTATTGGATGCACAAGATTGGTTAAAAACCCTAATTGGACAAGAATATGCCTAGGGAGGACGAAAATGACCTAATTGATCATCCAATGACACAAACACACCTATGGGATGCACAAGATTGGTTAAAAACCCTAATTGGACAAGAATATGCCTAGGGATGACGAATATGACCTAAATGTTAATCCAATAACACAAATGAACTTATTGGATGCACAAGATTGGTTAAAAACCCTAATTGGACAAGAATAAGCCTAGGGAGAACGAAAATGACGTAATTGATCATCCACTGACACAAACACACCTATTGGATGCACAAGATTCGTTAAAAACCCTAATTGGACAAGAATATGCCTAGGGAGGACGGATATGACCTAAATGTTAATCCAATGACAGAAATGAACTTATTGGATGCACAAGATTGGTTAGAAACCCTAATTGGACAAGAATAAGCCTAGGGAGGACGAAAATGACCTAATTGATCATCCAATGACACTAATGAACTTATTGGATGCACAAGATTGGTTAAAAACCCTAATTGGACAAGAATAAGCCTAGGGAGGACGAAAATGACCTAATTGATCATCCAATGACACAAACACACCTATTGGATGCACAAGATTGGTTAAAAACCCTAATTGGACAAGAATATGCATAGGGAGGATGAAAATGACCTAATTGATCATCCAGTGACACAAACACACCTATTGGATGCACAAGATTGGTTAAAAACCCTAATTGGACAAGAATATGCCTAGGGAGGACGAATATGACCTAAATGTTAATCCAATAACACAAATGAACTTATTGGATGCACAAGATTGGTTAAAAACCCTAATTGGACAAGAATAAGCCTAGGGAGAACGAAAATGACGTAATTGATCATCCACTGACACAAACACACCTATTGGATGCACAAGATTGGTTAAAAACCCTAATTGGGCAAGAATATGCCTAGGGAGGACGAATATGACCTAAATGTTAATCCAATGACACAAATGAACTTATTGGATGCACAAGATTGGTTAAAAACCCTAATTGGACAAGAATAAGCCTAGGGAGGACGCAAAATGACCTAATTGATCATCCAATGACACTAATGAACTTATTGAATGCACAAGATTGGTTAAAAACCCTAATTGGACAAGAATAAGCCTAGGGAGGACGAAAATGACCTAATTGATCATCCAATGACACAAACACACCTATTGGATGCACAAGATTGGTTAAAAACCCTAATTGGACAAGAATATGCCTAGGGAGGACGAAAATGACATAATTGATCATCCAATGACACAAACACACCTATTGGATGCACAAGATTGGTTAAAAACCCTAATTGGACAAGAATAAGCCTAGGGAGGACGAATATGACCTAAATGTTAATCCAATAACACAAATGAACTTATTGGATGCACAAGATTGGTTAAAAACCCTAATTGGACTAGAATAAGCCTAGGGAGAACGAAAATGACCTAAATGTTAATCCAATGACACAACTCAACTTATTGGATGCACAAGATTGGTTAAAATCCCTAATTGGACAAGAATAAGCCTAGGGAGGACGAAAATGACCTAATTGATCATCCAATGACACAAACACACCTATTGGATGCACAAGATTGGTTAAAAACCCTAGTTGGACAAGAAGATGCCTAGGGAGGACGAAAATGACCTAATTGATCATCCAATGACACCAATGAACTTATTGGATGCACAAGATTGGTTAAAAACCCTAATTGGACAAGAAAAAGCCTAGGGAGGACGAAAATGACCTAATTGATCATCCAATGACACAAACACACCTATTGGATGCACAAGATTGGTTAAAAACCCTAATTGGACAAGAATATGCCTAGGGAGGACGAAAATGACCTAATTGATCATCCAATGACACAAACACACCTATTGGATGCACAAGATTCGTTTAAAACCCTAATTGGACAAGAATATGCCTAGGGAGGACGAAAATGACCTAATTGATCATCCAATGACACAAATGAACGTATTGGATGCACAAGATTAGTTAAAAACCCTAATTGGACAAGAATATGCATAGGGAGGACGAAAATAACCTAATTGATCATCCAATGACACAAACACACCTATTGGATGCACAAGATTGGTTAAAAACCCTAATTGGACAAGAATATGCCTAGGGAGGACGAAAATGACCTAATTGATCATCCAATGACACAAACACACCTATTGGATGCACAAGATCGGTTAAAAACCCTAATAAGACAAGAATAAGCCTAGGGAGGACGAAAATGACCTAATTAATCATCCAATGACACAAACACACCTATTGGATGCACAAGATTGGTTAAAAACCCTAATTGGACAAGAATATGCCTAGCGAGGACGAAAATGACCTAATTGATCATCCAATGACACAAACACACCTATTGGATGCACAAGATTGGTTAAAAACCCTAATTGGACAAGAATATACCTAGGGAGGACGAAAATGACCTAAATGTTAATCCAATGACACAAATGAACTTATTGGATGCACAAGATTGGTTAAAAACCCTAACTAGACAAGAATATGCCTAGGGATGACGAAAATGACCTAATTGATCATCCAATGACACAAACACACCTATTGGATGCACAAGATTGGTTAAAAACCCTAATTGGACAAGAATATGCCTAGGGAGGACGAATATGACCTAAATGTTAATCCAATAACACAAACACACCTATTGGATGCATAAGATTGGTTAAAAACCCTAATTGGACAAGAATAAGCCTAGGGAGGAAGAAAATGACCTTATATATCATCCAATGACACAAACACACCTATTGGATGCACAAGATTGGTTAAAAACCCTAATTGGACAAGAATAAGCCTAGGGAGGACGAAAATGACCTAATTGATCATCCAATGACACAAACACACCTATTGGATGCACAAGATTGGTTAAAACCCTAATTGGACAAGAATACGCCTAGGCAGGACGAAAATGACCTAATTGATCATCCAATGACGCAAACACACCTATTGGATGCACAAGATTGGTTAAAAACCCTAATTGGACAAGAATATGCCTAGGGAGGACGAAAATGACCTAAATGTTAATCCAATGACACAAATGTAATTATTGGATGCACAAGATTGGTTAAAAACCCTAATTGGACAAGAATATGCCTAGGGAGGACGAAAATGACCTAAATGTTAATCCAATGACACAAATGAACTTATTGGATGCACAAGATTGGTTAAAAACCCTAATTGGACAAGAATAAGCCTAGGGAGGACGAAAATGACCTAATTGATCATCCAATGACACAAACACACCTATTGGATGCACAAGATTGGTTAAAAACCCTAATTGGACAAGAATAAGCCTAGGGAGGACGAAAATGACCTAATTGATCATCCATTGACACAAACACACCAATTGGATGCACAAGATTCGTTAAAAACCCTAATTGGACAAGAATATGCCTAGGGAGGACGAAAATGACCTAATTGATCATCCAATAACTCAAACACACCTATTGGATGCACAAGATTGGTTAAAAACCCTAATTGGACAAGAATATGCCTAGGGAGGACGAAAATGACCTAAATGTTAATCCAATGACACAAATGAACTTATTGGATGCACAAGATTGGTTAAAAACCCTAATTGGACAAGAATATGCCTAGAGAGGACGAAAATGACCTAAATGTTAATCCAATGACACAAATGAACTTATTGGATGCACAAGATTGGTTAAAAACCCTAATTGGACAAGAATAAGCCTAGGGAGGACGAAAATGACCTAATTGATCATCCAATGACACAAACACACCTATTGGATGCACAAGATTGGTTAAAAACCCTAATTGGACAAGAATAAGCCTAGGGAGGACAAAAATGACCTAAATGATCATCCAATGACACAAACACACCTATTGGATGCACAAGATTGGTTAAAAACCCTAATTGGGCAAGAATAAGCCTAGGGAGGACGAAAATGACCTAATTGATCATCCAATGACACAAACACACCTATTGGATGCACAAGATTGGTTAAAAACCCTAATTGGACAAGAATAAGCCTAGGGAAGACGAAAATGACATAATTGATCATCCAATGACACAAATGAACTTATTGGATGCACAAGATTGGTTAAAAACCCTAATTGGACAAGAATAAGCCTAGGGAGGACGAAAATGACCTAATTGATCATCCAATGACACAAACACACCTATTGGATGCACAAGATTGGTTAAAAACCCTAATTGGACAAGAATAAGCCTAGGGAGGACGAAAATGACCTAATTGATCATCCAATGACACAAACACACCTATTGGATGCACAAGATTGGTTAAAAACCCTAATTGGACAAGAATATTCCTAGGGAGGACGAAAATGACCTAATTGATCATTCAATGATACAAATGAACTCATTGGATGCACAAGATTGGTTAAAAACCCTAATTGGACAAGAATAAGCCTAGGGAGGACGAAAATGACCTAATTGATCATCCAATGACACAAACACACCTATTGGATGCACAAGATTGGTTAAAAACCCTAATTGGACAAGAACAAGCCTAGGGAGGACGAAAATGACCTAAATGTTAATCCAATGACACAAACACACCTATTGGATGCACAACATTGGTTAAAAACCCTAATTGGACTAGAATAAGCTTAGGGAGGACGAAAATGACCTAATTGATCATCCAATGTCACAAACACACCTATTGGAAGCACAAGATTGGTTAAAAACCCTAATTGGACAAGAATATGACTAGGAAGGACGAAAATGACCTAAATGTTAATCCAATGACAGAAATGAACTTATTGGATGCACAAGATTGGTTAAAAACCCTAATTGGACAAGAATAAGCCTAGGGAGGACGAAAATGACCTAATTGATCATCCAATGACACAAACACACCTATTGGATGCACAAGATTGGTTAAAAACCCTAATTGGACAAGAATATGCCTAGGGAGGAGGAAAATGACCTAAAAATTAATTCAATGACACAAACAAAGTTATTGGATGCACAAGATTGGTTAAAAACCCTAATTGGACAAGAATAAGCCTAGGGAGGACGAAAATGACCTAATTGATCATCCAATGACACAAACACACCTATTGGATGCACAAGATTGGTTAAAAACCCTAATTGGACAAGAATATGCCTAGGGAGGACGAAAATGACCTAATTGATCATCCAATGACACAAATGAACTTATTGGATGCACAAGATTAGTTAAAAACCCAAATTGGACATGAATAAGCCTAGGGAGGACAAAAATAACCTAATTGATCATCAAATGACACAAACACACCTATTGGATGCACAAGATTGGTTAAAAACCCTAATTGGACAAGAATATGCCTAGGGAGGACGAAAATGACCTAAATGTTAATCCAATGACACAAATGAACTTATTGGATGCACAAGATTGGTTAAAAACCCTAATTGGACAAGAATAAGCCTAGGGAGGACGAAAATGACCTAATTGATCATCCAATGACACAAACACACCTATTGGAAGCACAAGATTGGTTAAAAACCCTAATTCGACAAGAATATGCCTAAGGAGGACGAAAATGACCTAAATATTAATTCAATGACACAAACAAAGTTATTGGACGCACAAGATTGGTTAAAAACCCTAATAGGACAAGAATAAGCCTTGGGATGATGAAAATGACCTAATTGATCATCGAATGACACAAACACACCTATTGGATGCACAAGATTGGTTAAAAACCCTAATTGGACAAGAATAAGCCTAGGGAGGACGAAAATGACCTAAATGTTAATCCAAAGACACAACTCAACTTATTGGATGCACAAGATTGGTTAAAAACCCTAATTGGACAAGAATAAGCCTATGGAGGACGAAAATGACCTAATTGATCATCCAAATGACACAAACACACCTATTGGATGCACAAGATTGGTTAAAAACCCTAATTGGACAAGAATAAGCCTAGGGAGGACGAAAATGACCTAAATGTTAATCCAATGACACAACTCAACTTATTGGATGCACAAGATTGGTTAAAAACCCTAATTGGACAAGAATAAGCCTAGGGAGGACGAAAATGACCTAATTGATCATCCAATGACACAAACACACCTATTGGATGCACAAGATTGGTTAAAAACCCTAATTGGACAAGAATAAGCCTATGGAGGACGAAAATGACCTAATTGATCATCCAATGACACAAACACACCTATTGGATGGAAAAGATTGGTTAAAAACCCTAATTGGACAAGAGTAAGCCTAGGGAGGACGCAAATAACCTAATTGATCATACAATGACTCAAACACACCTATTGGATGCACAAGATTGGTTAAAAACCCTAATTGGACAAGAATATGCCTAGGGAGGACGAAAATGACCTAAATGTTAATCCAATGACACAAATGAACTTATTGGATGCACAAGATTGGTTAAAAACCCTAATTGGACAAGAATAAGCCTAGGGAGGAACAAAATGACCTAATTGATCATCCAATGACACAAACACACCTATTGGATGCACAAGATTGGTTAAAAACCCTAACTGGACAAGAATATGCCTAGGGAGGACGAAAGTGACCTAATTGATCATCCAATGACACAAACACACCTATTGGATGCACAAGATTGGTTAAAAACCCTAATTGGACAAGAATATGCCTAGGGAGGACGAATATGACCTAAATGTTAATCCAATAACACAAATGAACTTATTGGACGCACAAGATTGGTTAAAAACCCTAATTGGACAAGAATATGCCTAGGGAGGACGAATATGACCTAAATGTTAATCCAATGACACAAATGAACTTATTGGATGCACAAGATTGGTTAAAAACCCTAATTGGACAAGAATAATCCTAGGGAGGACGAAAATGACCTAATTGATCATCCAATGACACAAACACACCTATTGGATGCACAAGACTGGTTAAAAACCCTAATTGGACAAGAATAAGCCTAGGGAGGACGAAAATAACCTAATTGATCATCCAATGACACAAACACACCTATTGGATGCACAAGATTGGTTAAAAACCCTAATTGGACAAGAATAAGCCTAGTGAGGACGAAAATGAACTATTTGATCATCCAATGACACAAACACACCTATTGGAAGCACAAGATTGGTTAAAAACCCTAGTTGGACAAGAATATGCCTAGGGAGGACGAAAATAACCTAATTGATCATCCAATGACACAAATGAACTTATTGGATGCACAAGATTGGTTAAAAACCCTAATTGGACAAGAATAAACATAGAAAGGACGAAAATGACCTAATTGATCATCCAATGACACAAACACACCTATTGGATGCACAAGATTGGTTAAAAATCGTAATTGGACAAGAATATGCCTAGGGAAGACGAAAATGACCTAAATGTTAATCCAATGACACAAATGAACTTATTGGATGCACAAGATTGGTTAAAAGCCCTAATTGGACAAGAATAAGCCTAGGGAGGACGAAAATGACCTAATTGATCATCCAATGACACAAACACACCTATTGGATGCACAAGATTGGTTAAAAACCCTAGTTGGACAAGAACATGCCTAGGGAGGAAGAAAATGACCTAATTGATCATCCAATGACACTAATGAACTTGTTGGATGCACAAGATTGGTTAAAAACCCTAATTGGACAAGAATAAGCCTAGGGAGGACGAAAATGACCTAATTGATCATCCAATGACACAAACACACCTATTGGATGCACAAGATTGGTTAAAAACCCTAATTGGACAAGAATATGCCTAGGGAGGACGAAAATGACCTCAATGTAAATCCAATGACACAAATGAACTTATTGGATGCACAAGATTGGTTAAAAACCCTAATTGGACAAGAATAAGCCTAGGGAGGACGAAAATGACCTAATTGATCATCCAATGACACAAACACACCTATTGGATGCACAAGATTGGTTAAAAACCCTAATTGGACAAGAATATGCCTAGGGAGGACGAAAATGACCTAAATGTTAATCCAATGACACAACTCAACTTATTGGATGCAGAAAATTGGTTAAAAACCCTAATTGGACAAGAATATGCCTAGGGAGGACGAAAATGACCTAATTGATCATCCAATGACACAAACACACCTATTGGATGCACAAGATTGGTTAAAAACCCTAATTGGACAAGAATAATCCTAGGGAGGACGAAAATGACCTAATTGATCATCCAATGACACAAATGAACTTATTGGATGCACAAGATTGGTTAAAAACCCTAATTGGACAAGAATAAGCATAGAAAGGACGAAAATGACCTAATTGATCATCCAATGACACAAACACACCTATTGGATGCACACGATTGGTTAAAAACCCTAATTGGACAAGAATAAGCCTAGGGAGGACGAAAATGACCTAATTGATCATCCAATGACACAAACACACCTATTGGATGCACAAGATTGGTTAAAAACCCTAATTGGACAAGAATAAGCCTAGGGAGGACGAAAATGACCTAATTGATCATCCAATGACACAAACACACCTATTGGATGCACAAGATTGGTTTAAAACCCTAGTTGGACAAGAATATGCCTAGTAAGGACGAAAATGACCTAATTGATCATCCAATGACACAAATGAACTTATTGGATGCACAAGATTGGTTAAAAACCCTAATTGGACAAGAATAAGCCTAGGGAGGACGAAAATGACCTAATTGATCATCCAATGACACAAACACACCTATTGGATGCACAAGATTGGTTAAAAACCCTAATTGGACAAGAATAAGCCTAGGGAGGACGAAAATGACCTAATTGATCATCCAATGACACAAACACACCTATTGGATGCACAAGATTTGTTTAAAACCCTAGTTGGACAAGATTATGCCTAGGAAGGACGAAAATGACCTAATTGATCATCCAATGACACAAATGAACTTATTGGATGCACAAGATTGGTTAAAAACCCTAATTGGACAAGAATAAGCCTAGGGAGGACGAAAATGACCTAATTGATCATCCAATGACACAAACACACCTATTGGATGCACAAGATTGGTTAAAAACCCTAATTGGACAAGAATAAGCCTAGGGAGGACGAAAATGACCTAATTGATCATCCAATGACACAAACACACCTATTGGATGCACAAGATTGGTTTAAAACCCTAGTTGGACAAGAATATGCCTATGGAGGACGAAAATGACCAAATTTATCATCCAATGACACAAATGAACTTATTGGATGCACAAGATTGGTTAAAAACCCTAATTGGACAAGAATAAGCCTAGGGAGGACGAAAATGACCTAATTGATCATCCAATGACACAAACACACCTATTGGATGCACAAGATTGGTTAAAAACCCTAATTGGACAAGAATAAGCCTAGGGAGGATGAAAATAACTTAATTGATCATCCAATGACACAAACCCACCTATTGGATGCACAAGATTGGTTAAAAACCCTAATTGGACAAGAATATGTCTAGGGAGGACGAAAATGACCTAAATGTTAATCCAATGACACAAACACACCTATTGGATGCACAAGATTGGTTAAAAACCCTAATTGGACAATAATATGCCTAGGGAGGACGAAAATGAACTAAATGTTAATCCAATGACACAAATGAACTTATTGGATGCACAAGATTGGTTAAAAACCCTAATTGGACAAGAATAAGCCTAGGGAGGACGAAAATGACCTAATTGATCATCCAATGACACAAACACACCTATTGGATGCACAAGATTGGTTAAAAACCCTAATTGGACAAGAATATGCCTAGGGAGGACCAAAATGACCTAATTGATCATCCAATGACACAAACACACCTATTGGATGCAAAAGATTGGTTAAAAATCCTAATTGGACAAGAATATGCCTAGGGAGGACGAAAATGACCTAATTGATCATCCAATGACACAAATGAACTTATTGGATGCACAAGATTGGTTAAAAACCCTAATTGGACAAGAATATGCCTAGGGAGGACGAAAATAACCTAATTGATCATCCAATGACACAAATGAACTTATTGGATGCACAAGATTGGTTAAAAACCCTAATTGGACAAGAATAAACATAGAAAGGACGAAAATGACCTAATTGATCATCCAATGACACAAACACACCTATTGGATGCACAAGATTGGTTAAAAATCGTAATTGGACAAGAATATGCCTAGGGAAGACGAAAATGACCTAAATGTTAATCCAATGACACAAATGAACTTATTGGATGCACAAGATTGGTTAAAAGCCCTAATTGGACAAGAATAAGCCTAGGGAGGACGAAAATGACCTAATTGATCATCCAATGACACAAACACACCTATTGGATGCACAAGATTGGTTAAAAACCTTAATTGGACAAGAATATGCCTAGGGAGGACGGATATGACCTAAATGTTAATCCAATGACACAAATGAACTTATTGGATGCACAAGATTGGTTAAAAACCTTAATTGGACAAGAATTATCCTAGGGAGGACGAAAATGACCTAATTGATCATCCAATGACACAAACACACCTATTGGATGCACAAGATTGGTTAAAAACCCTAATTGGACAAGAATAAGCCTAAGGAGGACGAAAATAACCTAATTGATCAACCAATGACACAAACACACCTATTGGATGCACAAGATTGGTTAAAAACCCTAATTGGACAAGAATAAGCCTAGGGAGGACGAAAATGACCTAATTGATCATCCAATGACACAAACACACCTATTGGATGCACAAGATTGGTTAAAAACCCTAATTGGACAAGAATAAGCCTAGGGAGGACGAAAATGACCTAATTGATCATCCAATGACACAAACACACCTATTGGATGCCCAAGATTGGTTTCAAACCCTAGTTGGACAAGAATATGCATAGGGAGGACGAAAATGACCTAATTGATCATCCAATGACACAAATGAACTTATTGGATGCACAAGATTGGTTAAAAACCCTAATTGGACAAGAATAAGCCTAGGGCGGACGAAAATGACCTAATTGATCATCCAATGACACAAACACACCTATTGGATGCACAAGATTGGTTAAAAACCCTAATTGGACAAGAATATGCCTAAGGAGGACGGATATGACCTAAATGTTAATCCAATGACACAAATGAGCTTATTGGATGCACAAGATTGGTTAAAAATCCTAATTGGACAAGAATAATCCTAGGGAGGACGAAAATGACCTAATTGATCATCCAATGACACAAATGAACTTATTGGATGCACAAGATTGGTTAAAAACCCTAATTGGACAAGAATAAGCATAGAAAGGACGAAAATGACCTAATTGATCATCCAATGACACTAACACACCTATTGGATGCACAAGATTGGTTAAAAACCATAATTGGACAAGACTATGCCTAGGGAGGACGAAAATGACCTAAATGTTAATCCAATGACACAAATGAACTTATTGGATGAACAAGATTGGTTAAAAACCCTAATTGGACAAGAATAAGCCTAGGGAGGACGAAAATGACCTAATTGATCATCCAATGACACAAACACACATATTGGATGCACAAGATTGGTTAAAAACCCTAATTAAACAAGAATATGCCTAGGGAGGACGAAAATGACCTAAATGTTAATCCAATGACACAAATGAACTTATTGAATGCACAAGATTGGTTAAAAACCCTAATTGGACAAGAAAAAGCCTAGGAAGGACGAAAATAACCTAATTGATCATCCAATGACACAAACACACCTATTGGATGCACAAGATTGGTTAAAAACCCTAATTGGACAAGAATAAGCCTAGGGAGAACGAAAATGACCTAAATGTTAATCCAATGACACAACTCAACTTATTGGATGCACAAAATTGGTTAAAAACCCTAATTGGACAAGAATAAGCCTAGGGAGAACGAAAATGACCTAAATGTTAATCCAATGACACAACTCAACTTATTGGATGCACAAAATTGGTTAAAAACCCTAATTGGACAAGAATAAGCCTCGGGATGACGAAAATGACCTAATTGATCATCCAATGACACAAACACACCTATTGGATGCACAAGATTGGTTAAAAACCCTAATTGGACAAGAATATGCCTAGGGAGGACGAAAATGACTTAATTGATCATCCAATGACACAAACACACCTATTGGATGCACAACATTGGTTAAAAACCCTAATTGGACAAGAATATGCCTAGGGAGGACGAATATGACCTAAATGTTAATCCAATAACACAAATGAACTTATTGGATGCACAAGATTGGTTAAAAACCCTAATTGGACAAGAATAAGCCTAGGGAGAACGAAAATGACCTAATTGATCATCCAATGACACAAACACACCTATTGGATGCACAAGATTGGTTAAAAACCCTAATTGGACAAGAATATGGCTAGGGAGGACGAATATGACCTAAATGTTAATCCAATAACACAAATGAACTTATTGGATGCACAAGATTGGTTAAAAACCCTAATTGTACAAGAATAAGCCTAGGGAGAACGAAAATGACCTAATTGATCATCCAATGACACAAACACACCTATTGGATGCACATGATTGGTTAAAAACCCTAATTGGACAACAATATGCCTAGGTAGGACGGATATGACCTAAATGTTAATCCAATGACAAAAATGAACAAATTGGATGCACAAGATTGGTTAAAAACCATAATTGAACAAGAATAAGCCTAGGGAGGACGAAAATAACCTAATTGATCATCCAATGACACAAACACACCTATTGGATGCACAAGATAGGTTAAAAAACCCTAATTGGACAACAATATGCCTAGGGAGGACGAAAATGACCTAATTGATCATCCAATGACACAAACACACTTATTGGATGCACAAGATTGGTTACAAACCCTAATTGGACAAGAATATGCCTAGGGAGGACGAAAATGACCTAATTGATCATCCAATGACACAAACACACCTATTGGATGCACAAGATTGGTTAAAAACCCTAATTGGACAAGAATATGCCTAGGGAGGACGAATATAACCTAAATGTTAATCCAATAACACAAATGAACTTATTGGATGCACAAGATTGGTTAAAAACCCTAATTGTACAAGAATAATCCTAGGGAGAACGAAAATGACCTAATTGATCATCCAATGACACAAACACACCTATTGGATGCACAAGATTGGTTAAAAACCCTAATTGGACCAGAATATGCCTAGGTAGGACGGATATGACCTAAATGTTAATCCAATGACAAAAATGAACAAATTGGATGCACAAGATAGGTTAAAAACCATAATTGAACAAGAATAAGCCTAGGGAGGACGAAAATGACCTAATTGATCATCCAATGACACAAACACACTTATTGGATGCACAAGATTGGTTACAAACCCTAATTGGACAAGAATATGCCTAGGGAGGACGAAAATGACCTAATTGATCATCCAATGACACAAACACACCTATTGGATGCACAAGATTGGTTAAAAACCCTAATTGGACAAGAATATGCCTAGGGAGGACGAATATGACCTAAATGTTAATCCAATAACACAAATGAACTTATTGGATGCACAAGATTGGTTAAAAACCCTAATTGTACAAGAATAAGCCTAGGGAGAACGAAAATGACCTAATTGATCATCCAATGACACAAACACACCTATTGGATGCACAAGATTGGTTAAAAACCCTAATTGGACAAGAATATGCCTAGGTAGGACGGATATGACCTAAATGTTAATCCAATGACAAAAATGAACAAATTGGATGCCCAAGATTGGTTAAAAACCATAATTGAACAAGAATAAGCCTAGGGAGGACGAAAATGACCTAATTGATCATCCAATGACACAAACACACCTATTGGATGCACAAGATTGGTTAAAAACCCTAATTGGACAAGAATATGCCTAGGGAGGACGAAAATGACCTAATTGATCATCCAATGACACAAACACACCTATTGGATGCACAAGATTGGTTAAAAACCCTAATTGGACAAGAATATGCCTAGGGAGGACGAATATGACCTAAATGTTAATCCAATAACATAAATGAACTTATTGGATGCACAAGATTGGTTAAAAACCCTAATTGGAAAATAATAAGCCTAGGGAGAACGAAAATGACCTAATTGATCATCCAATGACACAAACACACCTATTGGATGCTCAAGATTGGTTAAAAACCCTAATTGGACAAGAATATGCCTAGGGAGGACGGATATGACCTAAATGTTAATCCAATGACACAAATGAACTTATTGGATGCACAAGATTGGTTAAAAACCTTAATTGGACAAGAATTATCCTAGGGAGGACGAAAATGACCTAATTGATCATCCAATGACACAAACACACCTATTGGATGCACAAGATTGGTTAAAAACCCTAATTGGACAAGAATATGCCTAGGGAGGACGAATATGACCTAAATGTTAATCCAATAACATAAATGAACTTATTGGATGCACAAGATTGGTTAAAAACCCTAATTGGACAAGAATAAGCCTAGGGAGGACGAAAATGACCTAATTGATCATCCAATGACACAAACACACCTATTGGATGCACAAGATTGGTTAAAAACCCTAATTGGACAAGAATAAGCCTAGGGAGGACGAAAATGACCTAATTGATCATCCAATGACACAAACACACCTATTGGATGAACAAGATTGGTTAAAAACCCTAATTGCACAAGAATAAGCCTAGGGAGGACGAAAATGACCTAATTGATCACCCAATGACACAAACACACCTATTGGATGCACAAGATTGGTTAAAAACCCTAATTGGACAAGAATAAGCCTAGGGAGGACGAAAATGACCTAATTGGTCATCCAATGACACAAACACACCTATTGGATGCACAAAATTGGTTAAAAACCCTAGTTGGACAAGAATATGCCTAGGGAGGACGAAAATTACCTAATTGATCATCCAATGACACAAACACACCTATTGGATGCACAAGATTGGTTAAAAACCCTAATTGGACAAGAATAAGCCTAGGGAGGACGAAAATGACCTAATTGATCATCCAATGACACAAACACACCTATTGGATGCACAAGATTGGTTAAAAACCCTAATTGGACAAGAATAAGCCTAGGGAGGACGAAAATGACCTAATTGATCATCCAATGACACAAACACACCTATTGGATGCAAAAGATTGGTTAAAAACCCTAATTGGACAAGACGATGCCTAGGGAGGACGAAAATGACCTAAGTATTAATTCAATGACACAAACAAACTTATTGGATGCACAGGATTTGTTAAAAACCCTAATTGGACAAGAATAAGCCTAGGGAGGACGAAAATGACCTAATTGATCATCCAATGACACAAACACACCTATTGGATGCACAAAATTGGTTAAAAACCCTAGTTGGACAAGAATATGCGTAGGGAGGACGAAAATTACCTAATTAATCATCCACCGACACAAATGAACTTATTGGATGCACAAGATTGGTTAAAAACCCTAATTGGACAAGAATAAGCCTAGGGAGAACGAAAATGACCTAAATGTTAATCCAATGACACAACTCAACTTATTGGACGCACAAGACTGGTTAAAAACCCTAATTGGACAAGAACAAGCCTAGGGAGGACGAAATGACCTAATTGATCATCCAATGACACTAATGAACTTATTGGATGCACAACATTGGTTAAAAACCCTAATTGGACAAGAATAAGCCTAGCGAGGACGAAAATTACCTAATTGATCATCCAATGACACAAACACACCTATTGGATGCACAAGGTTTGTTAAAAAACCTAATTGGACAAGAATATGCCTAGGGAGGACGAAAATGACCTAAATTGATCATCCAATGACACAAACACACATATTGGATGCACAAGATTGGTTAAAAACCCTAATTGGACAAGAATATGCCTAGGTAGGATGAAAATGACCTAAATGTTAATCCATTGAGACAAATGAACTTATTGGATGCACAAGATTGGTTAAAAACCCTAATTGGACAAGAATAAGCCTAGGGAGGACGAAAATGACCTAATTGATCATCCAATGACACAAACACACCTATTGGATGCACAAGATTGGTTAAAAACCCTAATTGGGCAAGTATAAGCCTAGGGAGGACGAAAATGACCTAATTGATCATCCAATGATACAAACACACCTACTGGATGCACAAGATTGGTTAAAAACCCTAATTGGACAAGAATAAGCCTAGGCAGGACGAAAATGACCTAATTGATCATCCAATGACACAAACACACCTATTGGATGCACAAGATTGGTTAAAAACCCTAATTGGACAAGAATATGCCTATGGAGGACGAAAATGACCTAAATGTTAATCCAATGACACAAATGAAATTATTGGATGCACAAGATTGGTTAAAAACCCTAATTGGACAAGAATAAGCCTAGGAAGGACGAAAATGACCTAATTGATCATCCAATGACACAAACACACCTATTGGATGCACAAGATTGGTTAAAAACCCTAATTGGACAAGAATATGCCTAGGGAGGACGAAAATGACTTAATTGATCATCCAATGACACAAACACACCTATTGGATGCACAAGATTGGTTAAAAACCCTAATTGGACAAGAATATGCCTAGGGAGGACGAATATGACCTAAATGTTAATCCAATAAAACAAATGAACTTATTGGATGCACAAGATTGGTTAAAAACCCTAATTGGACAAGAATAAGCCTAGGGAGGACGAAAATAACCTAATTGATCATCCAATGATACAAACACACCTATTGGATGCACAAGATTGGTTAAAAATCCTAATTCGACAAGAATATGCCTAGGGAGGACGAAAATGACCTAAATGTTAATCCAATGACACAAATGAACATATTGGATTCACAAGATTGGTTAAAAATCCTAATTGGACAAGAATAAGCCTAGGGAGGACGAAAATGACCTAATTGATCATCCAATGACACAAACACACCTATTGGACGCACAAGATTGGTTAAAAACTCTAATTAAACAAGAATATGCCTAGGGAGGACGAAAATGACCTAAATGTTAATCCAATGACTCAAATGAACTTATTGGATGCACAAGATTGGTTAAAAACTCTAATTGGACAAGAATAAGCCTAGGGAGGACGAAAATGACCTAATTGATCATCCAATGACACAAACACACCTATTGGATGCACAAGATTGGTTAAAAACCCTAGTTGGACAAGAACATGACTAGGGAGGACGAAAATGACCTAAATATTAATTCAATGACACAAACAATCTTATTGGATGCACAAGATTGGTTAAAAACCCTAATTGGACAAGAATAGGCCTAGGGAGGACGAAAATGACCTAATTGATCATGCAATGACACAAACACACCTATTGGATGCACAAGATTGGTTAAAAACCCTAGTTGGACAAGAACATGCCTAGGCAGGACAAAAATGACCTAATTGATCATCCAATGACACTAATGAACTTATTGGATGCATAAGAATGGTTAAAAACCCTAATTGGACAAGAGTAAGCCTAGGGAGGACGAAAATGACCTAATTGATCATCGAATGACACAAACACACCTATTGGATGCACAAGATTGGTTAAAAACCCTAACTGGACAAGAATATGTCTAGGGAGGACGAAAATGACCTAATTGATCGTCCAATGACACAAACACACCTATTGGATGCACAAGATTGGTTAAAAACCCTAATTGGACAAGAATATGCCTAGGGAGGACGAATATGACCTAAATGTTAATCCAATAACACAAATGAACTTATTGGATGCACAAGATTGGTTAAAAACCCTAATTGGACAAGAATAAGCCTAGGGAAAACGAAAATGACCTAAATGTTAATCCAATGACACAACTCAACTTATTGGATGCACAAGATTGGTTAAAAACCCAAATTGGACAAGAATAAGCCTAGGGAGGACGAAAATGACCTAATTGATCATCCAATGACACAAACACACCTATTGGATGCACAAGATTGGTTAAAAACCCTAATTGGACAAGAATAAGCCTAGGGAGGACGAAAATGACCTAATTGATCATCCAATGACACAAACACACCTATTGGATGCACAAGATTGGTTAAAAACCCTTGTTGGACAAGAACATGCCTAGGGAGGACGAAAATGACCTAATTGATCATCCAATGACACAAACAAACCTATTGAATTCACAAGATTGGTTAAAAACCCTAATTGGACAAGAATATGCCTAGGGAGGACCAAAATGACCTAAATATTAATTCAATGACACAAACAAACTTATTGGATGCATAAGATTGGTTAAAAACCCTAATTGGACAAGAATAAGCCTATGGAGGACGAAAATGACCTAATTGATCATCCAATGACACAAACACACCTATTGGATGCACAAGATTGGTTAAAAACCCTAATTGGACAAGAATAAGCCTAGGGAGGACAAAAATGACCTAATTGATCATCCAATGACACAAACACACCTATTGGATGCACAAGATTGGTTAAAAACCCTAATTGGACAAGAATAAGCCTAGGGAGGACGAAAATGACCTAATTGATCATCCAATGACACAAACACACCTATTGGATGCACAAGATTGGTTTGAAACCCTAGTTGGACAAGAATATGCCTAGGGAGGACAAAAATGACCTAAATATTAATTCAATGACACAAACAAAGTTATTGGATGCACAAGATTGGTTAAAAACCCTAATTGGACAAGAATATGCCTAGGGAGGACGAAAATGACCTAAATATTAATTCAATGACACAAACAAAGTTATTGGATGCACAAGATTGGTTAAAAACCCTAATTGGACAAGAATAAGCCTAGGGAGGACGAAAATGACCTAATTGATCATCCAATGACACAAACACACCTATTAGATGCACAAGATTGGTTAAAAACCCTAATTGGACAAGAATAAGCCTAGGGAGGACGAAAATAACCTAATTGATCATCAACTGACACAAACACACCTATTGGATGCACAAGATTGGTTAAAAACCCTAATTGGACAAGAATAAGCCTAGGGAGGACGAAAATGACCTAATTGATCATCCAATGACACAAACACACCTATTGGATGCACAAGATTGGTTAAAAACCCTAATTGGACAAGAATAAGCCCAGGGAGGACGAAAATTTCCTAATTGATCATCCAATGACACAAACACACCTATTGGATGCACAAGATTGGTTAAAAACCCTAATTGGACAAGAATATGCCTAGGGAGGACGAAAATGACCTAAATATTAATTCAATGACACAAACAAACTTATTTGATGCACAAGATTGGTTAAAAACCCTAATTGGACAAGAATAAGCCTAGGGAGGACGAAAATGACCTAATTGATCATCCAATGACACAAACACACCTATTGGATGCACAAGATTGGTTAAAAACCCTAATTGGACAAGAATAAGCCTAGGGAGGACGAAAATGACCTAATTGATCATCCAATGACACAAACACACCTACTGGATGCACAAGATTGGTTAAAAACCCTAGTTATACAAGAATATGCCTAGGGAGGACGAAAATGACCTAATTGATCATCCAATGACACAAATGAACTTATTGGATGCACAAGATTGGTTAAAAACCCTAATTGGACAAGAATAAGCCTAGGGAGGACGAAAATGACCTAATTGATCATCCAATGACACAAACACACCTATTGGATGCACAAGATTGGTTAAAAAACCTAATTGGACAAGAATATGCCTAGGGAGGACGAAAATGACCTAATTGATCATCGAATGACACAAACACACCTATTGGATGCAAAAGTTTGGTTAAAAACCCTAATTGGACAAGAATATGCCTAGGGAGGACGAATATGACCTAAATGTTAATCCAATAACACAAATGAAGTTATTGGATGCACAAGATTGGTTAAAAACCCTAATTCAACAAGAATAAGCCTAGGGAGAACGAAAATTACCTAATTGATCATCCAATGACACAAACACACCTATTGGAAGCACAAGATTGGTTAAGAACCCTAATTGGACAAGAATATGTCTAGGGAGGACGAAAATGACCTAATTGTTAATCCAATGACACAAATGAACTTATTGGATGCACAAGATTGGTTAAAAACCCTAATTGGACAAGAATAAGCCTAGGGAGGACGAAAATGACCTAATTGATCATCCAATGACACAAACACACCTATTGGATGCACAAGATTGGTTAAAAACCCTAATTGGACTAGAATATGCCTTGGGAGGACGAAAATGACCTAAATATTAATTCAATGACATAAACAAAGTTATTCGATGCACAAGATTGGTTAAAAACCCTAATTGGACATGAATAAGCCTTGGGAGGACGAAAATGACCTAATTGATCATCCAATGACACAAACACACCTATTGGATGCACAACATTGGTTAAAAACCCTAATTGGACAAGAATAAGCCTAGGGAGGACGAAAATGACCTAATTGATCATCCAATGACACAAACACACCTATTGGATGCACAAGATTGGTTAAAAACCCTAATTGGACAAGAATAAGCCTAGGGAGGACGAAAATGACCTAATTGATCATCCAATGACACAAACACACCTATTGGATGCACAAGATTGGTTTAAAACCCTAGTTGGACAAGAATATGCCTAGTAAGGACGAAAATGACCTAATTGATCATCCAATGACACAAATGAACTTATTGGATGCACAAGATTGGTTAAAAACCCTAATTGGACAAGAATAAGCCTAGGGAGGACGAAAATGACCTAATTGATCATCCAATGACACAAACACACCTATTGGATGCACAAGATTGGTTAAAAACCCTAATTGGACAAGAATAAGCCTAGGGAGGACGAAAATGACCTAATTGATCATCCAATGACACAAACACACCTATTGGATGCACAAGATTTGTTTAAAACCCTAGTTGGACAAGATTATGCCTAGGAAGGACGAAAATGACCTAATTGATCATCCAATGACACAAATGAACTTATTGGATGCACAAGATTGGTTAAAAACCCTAATTGGACAAGAATAAGCCTAGGGAGGACGAAAATGACCTAATTGATCATCCAATGACACAAACACACCTATTGGATGCACAAGATTGGTTAAAAACCCTAATTGGACAAGAATAAGCCTAGGGAGGACGAAAATGACCTAATTGATCATCCAATGACACAAACACACCTATTGGATGCACAAGATTGGTTTAAAACCCTAGTTGGACAAGAATATGCCTATGGAGGACGAAAATGACCAAATTTATCATCCAATGACACAAATGAACTTATTGGATGCACAAGATTGGTTAAAAACCCTAATTGGACAAGAATAAGCCTAGGGAGGACGAAAATGACCTAATTGATCATCCAATGACACAAACACACCTATTGGATGCACAAGATTGGTTAAAAACCCTAATTGGACAAGAATAAGCCTAGGGAGGACCAGAATGACCTAATTGATCATCTAATGACACAAACACACCTATTGGAAGCACAAGATTGGTTAAAAACCCTAGCTGGACAAGAATATGCCTAGGGAGGACAAAAATGACCTAATTGATCATCCAATGACACAAACACACCTATTGGATGCACAAGATTGGTTAAAAACCCTAATTGGACAAGAATATGCCTAGGGAGGACGAAAATGACCTAAATATTAATTCAATGACACAAACAAACTTATTGGATGCACAAGATTGGTTCAAAACCCTAATTGGACAAGAATAAGCCTAGGGAGGACGGAAATGACCTAAATGTTAATCCAATGACACAAACACACCTATTGGATGCACAAGATTGGTTAAATACCCAAATTGGACAAGAATAAGCCTAGGGAGGACGAAAATGACCTAATTGATCATCCAATGACACAAACACACCTATTGGGTGCACAAGATTGGTTAAAAACCCTAATTGGACAAGAATAAGCCTAGGGAGGACGAAAATGGCCTAATTGATCATCCAAAGACACAAACACACCTATTGGATGCACAAGATTGGTTAAAAACCCTAGTTGGACAAGAATATGCCTAGGGAGGACGAAAATGACCAAATTCATCATCCAATGACACAAACACACCTATTGGATGCACAAGATTGGTTAAAAACCCTAATTGGACAAGAATATGCCAAGGAAGGACGAAAATGACCTAATTGATCATCCAATGACACAAACACACCTATTGGATGCACAAGATTGGTTAAAAACCCTAATTGGAGAAGAATAAGCCTAGCGAGGACGAAAATGACCTAATTGATCATCCAATGACACAAACACACCTATTGGATGCACAAGATTGGTTAAAAACCCTAATTGGACAAGAATAAGCCTAGGGAGGACGAAAATGACCTAATTGATCATCCAATGACACAAATGAACTTATTGGATGCACAAGATTGGTTAAAAAACCCTAATTGGACAAGAATAAGCATAGGGAGGACGAAAATGACCTAATTGATCATCCAATGACACAAACACACCTATTGGATGCACAAGATTGGTTAAAAACCCTAATTGGGCAAGAATAAGCCTAGGGAGGACGAAAATGACCAAATTGATCATCCAATGACACAAACACACCTATTGGATGCACAAGATTGGTTAAAAACCCTAATTGGACAAGAATAAGCCTAGGGAGGACGAAAATGACCTAATTGATCATCCAATGACACAAACACACCTATTGGATGCAAAAGATTGGTTAAAAACCCTAATTGGACAAGAATATGCCTAGGGAGGACGAAAATGACCTAAATATTAATTCAATGACACAAATAAAGTTATTGGATGCACAATATTGGTTAAAAACCCTAATTGGACAAGAATAAGCCTAGGGAGGACAAAAAAGACCTAATTGATCATCCAATGAAACAAACACACCTATTGGATGCACAAGATTGGTTAAAAACCCTAATTGGACAAGAATAAGCCTAGGGAGGACGAAAATGACCTAATTGATCATCCAATGACACAAACACACATTTTGATGGACAAGATTGGTTAAAAACCCTAATTGGACAAGAATATGCCTAGGGAGGACGAAAATGACCTCAATGATCATCCAATGACACAAACACTCCTATTGGATGCACAAGCTTGGTTAAAAACCCTAATTGGACAAGAATATGCCTAGGGAGGATGAATATGATCTAAATGTTAATCCAATAACACAAATGAACTTATTGGATGCACAAGATTGGTTAAAAACCCTAATTGGACAAGAATAAGCCTAGGGAGAACGAAAATGACCTAATTGATCATCCAATGACACAAACACACCTATTGGATGCACAAGATTGGTTAAAAACCCTAATTGAACAAGAATATTCCTCGGGAGGACGAATATGACCTAAATGTTAATCCATTGACACAAATGAACTTATTGGATGCACAAGATTGGTTAAAAACCCTAATTGGACAAGAATAAGCCTAGGGAGGACGAAAATGACCTAAATGTTAATCCAATGAAACAACTCAACTTATTGGATGCACAAGATTGGTTAAAAACCCTAATTGGACATGAATAAGCCTAGGGAGGACGAAAATGACCTAATTGATCATCCAATGACACAAACACACCTATTGGATGCACAAGATTGGTTAAAAACCTAATTGGACAAGAATATGCCTAGGGAGGACGAAAATGTCCTAAATATTAGTTCAATGAAACAAACAAACTTATTGGACGCACAAGATTGGTTAAAAACCCTAATTGGACAAGAATAAGCCTAGCGAGGACGAAAATGACCTAATTGATCATCAAATGACACAAACACACCTATTGGATGCACAAGATTGGTTAAAAACCCTAATTGGACAAGAATATGCCTAGGGAGGACGAAAATGACCTAAATATTAATTCAATGACACAAACAAAGTTATTGGATGCACAAGATTGGTTAAAAACCCTAATTGGACAATAATAAGCCTAGGGAGGACGAAAATGACCTAATTGATCATCCAATGACACAAACACACCTATTGGATGCACAAGATTGGTTAAAAACCCTAATTGGACAAGAATAAGTCTAGGGAGGACGAAAATGACCTAATTGATCATCCAATGACACAAACACACCTATTGGATGCATAAGATTGGTTAAAAACCCTAATTGGTCAAGAATAAGCCTAGGGAGGACGAAAATGACCTAATTGATCATCCAATGACACAAACACACCTATTGGATGCACAAGATTGGTTAAAAACCCTAATTGGACAAGAATATGCCTTGGGAGGACGAAAATGACCTGAATATTAATTCAATGACACAAACAAACTTATTGGATTCACAAGATTGGTTAAAAACCGTAATTGGACAAGAATAAGCCTAGGGAGGACGAAAATGACCTAATTGATCATCCAATGACACAAACACACCTATTGGATGCACAAGATTGGTTAAAAACCCTAATTGGACAAGAATAAGCCTAGGGAGGACGAAAATGACCTAATTGATCATCCAATGACACAAACACACCTATTGGATGCACAAGATTGGTTAAAAACCCTAATTGGACAAGAATATGCCTAGGGAGGACGAAAATGACCTAATTGATCATCCAATGACACAAACACACCTATTGGATGCACAAGATCGATTAAAAACCCAAATTGGACAAGAAAAAGCCTAGGGAGGACGAAAATGACCTAATTGATCATCCAATGACACAAACACACCTATTGGATGCACAAGATTGGTTAAAAACCCTAATTGGACAAGAATATGCCTAGGGAGGACGAAAATGACCTAATTGATCATCCAATGACACAAACACACCTATTGGATGCACAAGATTGGTTAAAAACCCTAATTGGACAAGAATATGCCTAGGGAGGACGAAAATGACCTAAATATTAATTCAATGACACAAAAAAAGTTATTGGATGCACAAGATTGGTTAAAAACCCTAATTGGACAAGAATAAGCCTAGGGAGGACGTAAATGACCTAATTGATCATCCAATGACACAAACACACCTATTGGATGCACAAGATTGGTTAAAAACCCTAATTGGAAAAGAATATGCCTAGGGAGGACGAAAATGACCTAAATATTAATTCAATGACACAAACAAAGTTATTGGATGCACAAGATTGGTTAAAAACCCTAATTGGACAAGAAAAAGTCTAGGGAGGACGAAAATGACCTAATTGATCATCCAATGACACAAACACACCTATTGGATGCACAAGATTGGTTAAAAACCCTAATTGGACAAGAATAAGCCTAGGGAGGACGAAAATGACCTAATTGATCATCCAATGACACAAACACATCTATTGGCTGCACAAGATTGGTAAAAATCCCTAATTGGACAAGAATAAGCCTAGGGAGGACGAAAATGACCTAATTGATCATCCAATGACACAAATGAACTTATTGGATGCACAAGATTGGTTAAAAACCCTAATTGGACAAGAATATGCCTAGGGAGGACGAAAATGACCTAAATATTAATTCAATGACACAAACAAAGTTATTGGATGCACAAGATTGGTTAAAAACCCTAATTGGACAAGAATAAGTCTAGGGAGGACGAAAATGACCTAATTGATCATCCAATGACACAAACACACCTATTGGATGCATAAGATTGGTTAAAAACCCTAATTGGACAAGTATAAGCCTAGGGAGGACGAAAATGACCTAATTGATCATCCAATGACACAAACACACCTATTGGATTCACAAGATTGGTTAAAAACCCTAATTGGACAAGAATAAGCCGAGGGAGGACGAAAATGACCTAATCGATCATCCAATGACACAAACACACCTATTGGATGCACAAGATTGGTTAAAAACCCTAATTGGACACGAATAAGCCTAGGGAGGACGAAAATGACCTAATTGATCATCCAATGACACAAATGAACTTATTGGATGCACAAGATTGGTTTAAAACCCTAATTGGACAAGAATAAGCATAGAAAGGACGAATATGACCTAATTGATCATCCAATGACACAAACACACCTATTGGATGCACAAGATTGGTTAAAAACCATAATTGGACAAGACTATGCTTAGGGAGGACGAAAATGACCTAAATGTTAATCCAATGACACAAATGAACTTATTGGATGCACAAGATTGGTTAAAAACCCTAATTGGACAAGAAAAAGCCTAGGAAGGACGAAAATAACCTAATTGATCATCCAATGACACAAACACACCTATTGGATGCACAAGATTGGTTAAAAACCCTAATTGGACAAGAATAAGCCTAGGGAGAACGAAAATGACCTAAATGTTAATCCAATGACACAACTAAACTTATTGGATGCACAAGATTGGTTAAAAACCCTAATTGGACAAGAATAAGCCTAGGGAGGAAGAAAATGACCTAATTGATCATCCAATGACACAAACACACCTATTGGATGCACAAGATTGGTTAAAAACCCTAGTTGGACAACAATATGCCTAGGGTGGACGAAAATGACCTAATTGATCATCCAATGACACAAACACACCTATTGGATGCACAAGATTGGTTAAAAACCCTAATTGGACAAGAATAAGCCTAGGGAGGACGAAAATGACCTAATTGATCATCCAATGACACAAACACACCTATTGGATGCACAAGATTGGTTAAAAACCCTAATTGGACAAGAATAAGCCTAGGGAGGACAACAATGACCTAATTGATCATCCAATGACACAAACACACCTATTGGATGCACAAGATTGGTTAAAAACCCTAATTGGACAAGAATAAGCCTAGGGAGGACGCAAATGACCTAATTGATCATCCAATGACACAAACACACCTATTGGATGCACAAGATTGGTTAAAAACCCTAATTGGACAAGAATAAGCCTAGGGAGGACGAAAATGACCTAATTGATCATCCAATGACACAAACACACCTATTGGATGCACAAGATTGGTTAAAAACCCTAATTGGACAAGAATATGCCTAGGGAGGACGAAAATGACCTAAATATTAATTCAATGACACAAACAAACTTATTTGAGGCACAAGATTGGTTAAAAACCCTAATTGGCCAAGAATAAGCCTAGGGAGGACGAAAATGACCTAATTGATCATCCAATGACACAAACACACCTATTGGATGCACAAGATTGGTTAAAAACCCTAATTGGACAAGAATAAGCCTAGGGAGGACGAAAATGACCTAATTGATCATCCAATGACACAAACACACCTATTGGATTCACAAGAATGGTTAAAAACCCTAATTGGATTTGAATATGCCTAGGGAGGACGAAAATGACCTAATTGATCATCCAATGACACAAATGAACTTATTGGATGCACAAGATTGGTTAAAAACCCTAATTGGACAAGAATAAGCATAGAAAGGACGAAAATGACCTAATTGATCATCCAATGACACAAACACACCTATTGGATGCACAAGATTGGTTAAAAACCGTAATTGGACAAGACTATGCCTAGGGAGGACGAAAATGACCTAAATGTTAATCCAATGACACAAATGAACTTATTGGATGCACAAGATTGGTTAAAAACCCTAATCGGACAAGAATAAGCCTAGGAAGGACGAAAATAACCTAATTGATCATCCAATGACACAAACACACCTATTGGATGCACAAGATTGGTTTAAAACCCTAGTTGGACAAAAAAATGCCTAGGGAGGACGAAAATGACCTAATTGATCATCCAATGACACAAATGAACTTATTGGATGCACAAGATTGGTTAAAAACCCTAATTGGACAAGAATAAGCATAGAAAGGACGAAAATGACCTAATTGATCATCCAATGACACAAACACACCTATTGGATGCACAAGATTGGTTAAAAACCGTAATTGGACAAGACTATGCCTAGGGAGGACGAAAATGACCTAAATGTTAATCCAATGACACAAATGAACTTATTGGATGCACAAGATTGGTTAAAAACCCTAATTGGACAAGAATAAGCCTAGGAAGGACGAAAATAACCTAATTGATCATCCAATGACACAAAAACACCTATTGGATGCACAAGATTGGTTAAAAACCCTAATTGGACAAGAATATGCCTAGGGAGGACGAAAATGACCTAAATATTAATTCAATGACACAAACAAACTTATTGGATGCACAAGATTGGTTAAAAACCCTGATTGGACAAGAATATGCCTAGGGAGGAAAAAATATGACCTAAATGTTAATCCAATGACACAAATGAACTTATTGGATGCACAAGATTGGTTAAAAACCTAATTGGACAAGAATAAGCCTAGGGAGAACGAAAATGACCTAAATGTTAATCTAATGACACAACTCAACTTATTGGATGCACAAGATTGGTTAAAAACCCTAATTGGACAAGAATAAGCCTAGGGAGGACGAAACTGACCTAATTGATCATCCAATGACACAAACACACCTATTGGATGCACAAGATTGGTTTAAAACCCTAGTTGGACAAGAATATGCCTAGGGAGGACGAAAATGACCTAATTGATCATCCAATGACACAAATGAACTTATTGGATGCACAAGATTGGTTAAAAACCCTAATTGGACAAGAATAAGCCTAGGGAGGACGAAAATGACCTAATTGATCATCCAATGACACAAACACACCAATTGGATGCACAAGATTGGTTAAAAACCCTAACTGGACAAGAATATGCCTAGGGAGGACGAAAATGACCTAAACTGATCATCCAATGACACAAACACACCTATTGGATGCACAAGATTGGTTAAAAACCCTAATTGGACAAGAATAAGCCTAGGGAGGATAAAAATGACCTAATTGATCATCCAATGACACAAACACACCTATTGGATGCACAAGATTGGTTAAAAACCCTAATTGGACAAGAATAAGCCTATGGAGGACGAAAATGACCTAATTGATCATCCAATGACACAAACACACCTATTGGATGCACAATATTGGTGAAAAACCCTAAATGGACAAGAATAAGTCTAGGGAGGACGAAAATGACCTAATTGATCATCCATTGCCACAAACACACCTATTGGATGCACAAGATTGGTTAAAAACCCTAATTGGACAAGAATATGGCTAGGGAGGACGAAAACGACCTAATTGGTCATCCAATGACACAAACACACCTATTGGATGCACAAGATTGGTTAAAAACCCTAATTGGACAAGAATAAGCCTAGGGAGGACGAAAATAACCTAATTGATCATCCAATGACACAAACACACCTATTGGATGCACAAGATTGGTTAAAAACCCTAATTGGACAAGAATATGCCTAGGGAGGACGAAAATGACCTAAATGTTAATCCAATGACACAAATGAACTTATTGGATGCACAAGATTGGTTAAAAACCCTAATTGGACAAGAATAAGCCTAGGGAGGACAAAAATGACCTAAATGTTAATCCAATGACACAACTCAACTTATTGGATGCACAAGATTGGTTAATAACCCTAATTGGACAAGAATAAGCCTATGGAGGACGAATATGACCTAATTGATCATCCAATGACACAAACACACCTATTGGATGCACAAGATTCGTTAAAAACCCTAATTGGACAAGAATAAGCTTAGGGAGGACGAAAATGACCAAAATGTTAATCCAATGACACAACTCAACTAATTGGATGCACAAGATTGGTTAAAAACCCTAATTGGACAAGAATAAGCCTATGGAGGACGAAAATGACCTAATTGATCATCCAATGACACAAACACACCTATTGGATGCACAAGATTCGTTAAAAACCCTAATTGGACAAGAATATGCCTAGGGAGGACGAAAATGACCTAAATATTTATTCAATGACACAAACAAATTTATCGAATGCACAAGATTGGTTAAAAACCCTAATTGGACAAGAATAAGCCTAGGGAGGACGAAAATTACCTAATTGATCATCCAATGACACAAACACACCTATTAGATGCACAAGATTGGTTAAAACCCTAATTGGACAAGAATAAGCCTAGGGAGGACGAAAATGACCTAATTGATCATCCAATGACACAAACTCACCTATTGGATGCACAAGATTGGTCTAAAACTCTAATTGGACAAGAATATGCCTAGGGAGGATGAAAATGACCTAAATGTTAATCCAATGACACAAATGAACTTATTGGATGCACAAGATTGGTTAAAAACCCTAATTGGACAAGAATAAGCCTAGGGAGGACGAAAATAACCTAATTGATCATCCAATGACAAAACAAAACTATTGGATGCACAAGATTGGTTAAAAACCCTAATTGGACAAGAATATGCCTAGGGAGTACGAAAATGACCTAATTGATCATCCAATGACACAAATGAACTTATTGGATGCACAAGATTGGTTAAAAACCCTAATTGGACAAGAATAAGCCTAGGGAGGACGAAAATAACCTAATTGATCATCCAATGACACAAACACACCTATTGGATGCACAAGATTGGTTAAAAACCCTAATTGGACAAGAATAAGCCTAGTAAGGACGAAAATGACCTAATTGATCATCCAATGACACAAACACGCCTATTGGAAGCACAAGATTTGTTAAAAACCCTAGTTGGACAAGAATATGCCTAGGGAGGACGAAAATGACCTAATTGATCATCCAATGACACAAATGAACTTATTGGATGCACAATATTGGTTAAAAACCCTAATTGGACAAGAATAAGCATAGAAAGGACGAAAATGACCTAATTGATCATCCAATGACACAAACACACCTATTGGATGCACAAGATTGGTTAAAAACCGTAATTGGACAAGAATATGCCTAGGGAGGACGAAAATGACCTAAATGTTAATCCAATGACACAAATAAACTTATTGGATGCACAAGATTGGTTAAAAACCCTAATTGGACAAGAATAAGCCTATGAAGGACGAAAATAACCTAATTGATCATCCAATGACACAAACACACCTATTGGATGCACAAGATTGGTTAAAAACCCTAATTGGACAAGAATAAGCCTATGAAGGACGAAAATGACCTAATTGATCATCCAATGACACAAACACCCCTATTGGATGCACAAGATTGGTTAAAAACCCTAATTGGACAAGAATAAGCCTAGGGAGGACGAAAATGACCTAATTGATCATCCATTGCCACAAATACATCAATTGGATGCACAAGATTGGTTAAAAACCCTAATTGGACAAGAATAAACTTAGGGAGGATGAAAATCACCTAATTGATCATCCAATGACACAAACACACCTATTGGATGCACAAGATTGGTTAAAAACCCTAATTGGACAAGAATAAGCCTAGGGAGGACGAAAATGACCTAATTGATCATCCATTGCCACAAACACACCTATTGTATGCACAAGATTGGTTAAAAACCCTAATTGGTCAAGAATATGCCTAGGGAGGACGAAAATGACCTAATTGGTCATCCAATGACACAAACACACCTATTGGATGCACAATATTGGTTAAAAACCCTAATTGGACAAGAATAAGCCTAGGGATGATGAAAATAACCTAATTGATCATCCAATGACACAAACACACCTATTGGATGCACAAGATTGGTTAAAAACCCTAATTGGACAAGAATATGCCTAGGGAGGACGAAAATGACCTAAATGTTAATCCAATGACACAAATGAATTTATTGGATGCACAAGATTGGTTAAAAACCCTAATTGGACAAGAATATGCCTAGGGAGGATTAAAATGACCTAATTGATCATCCAATGACACAAACACACCTATTGGATGCACAAGATTGGTTAAAAACCCTAATTGGACAAGAATATGCCTAGGGAGGACGAAAATGACCTAATTGATCATCCAATGACACAAATGAAATTATTGGATGCACAAGATTGGTTAAAAACCCTAATTGGACAAGAATAAGCATAGAAAGGACGAAAATGACCTAATTGATCATCCAATGACACAAACACACCTATTGGATGCACAAGATTGGTTAAAAACCCTAATTGGACAAGAATATGCCTCGGGAGGACGAAAATGACCTAAATGTTAATCCAATGACACAAATGAACTTATTGGATGCACAAGATTGGTTAAAAACCCTAATTGGACAAGAATAAGCCTAGGAAGGACGAAAATAACCTAATTGATCATCCAATGACACAAACACACCTATTGGATGCACAAGATTGGTTAAAAACCCTAATTTGACAAGAATATGCCTAGGGAGGACGAAAATGACCTAAATATTAATTCAATGACACAAACAAAGTTATTGGATGCACAAGATTGGTTAAAAACCCTAATTGGACAAGAATAAGCCTAGGGAGGACGTAAATGACCTAATTGATCATCCAATGACACAAACACACCTAATTGGATGCACAAGATTGGTTAAAAACCCTAATTGGACAAGAGTAAGCCTAGGGAGGACGAAAATGACCTAATTGATCATCCAATGACACAAACACACCTATTGGATGCACAAGATTGGTTAAAAACCCTAATTGGACAAGAATAAGCCTAGGGAGGACGAAAATGACCTAATTGATCATCCAATGACACAAACACACCTATTGGATGCACAAGATTGGTTTAAAACCCTAGTTGGACAAGAATATGCCTAGGGAGGACGAAAATGACCTAATTGATCATCCAATGACACAAACACACCTATTGGATGCAAAAGTTTGGTTAAAAACCCTAATTTGACAAGAATAAGCCTAGGGAGGACGAAAATGACCTAATTGATCATCCAATGACACAAACACACCTATTGGATGCACAAGATTGGTTAAAAACCCTAATTGGACAAGAATAAGCCTAGGGAGGACGAAAATGACCTAATTGATCATCCAATGACACAAACACACCTATTGGATGCACAAGATTGGTTTAAAACCCTAGTTGGACAAGAATATGCCTAGGGAGCACGAAAATGAGCTAATTGATTATCCAATGACACAAATGAACTTATTGGATGCACAGGATTGGTTAAAAACCCTAATTGGACAATAATAAGCCTAGGGAGGACGAAAATGACCTAATTGATCATCCAATGACACAAACACACCTATTGGATGCACAAGATTGGTTAAAAACCCTAATGGGACAAGAATAAGCCTAGGGAGGACGAAAATGACCTAATTGATCATCCAATGACACAAACACACCTATTGGATGCACAAGATTAGTTAAAAACCCTAATTGGACAAGAATAAGCCTAGGGAGGACGAAAATAACCTAATTGATCATCCAATGACACAAATACACCTATTGGATGCACAAGATTGGTTAAAAACCCTAATTGGACAAGAATAAGCCTAGGGAGGACGAAAATAACCTAATTGATCATCCAATACCACAAATACACCTATTGGATGCACAAGATTGGTTAAAAACCCTAATTGGACAAGAATATGCCTAGGGAGGACGAAAATGACCTAATTGATCATCCAATGACAGAAACACACCTATTGGATGCACAAGATTGGTTAAAAACCCTAATTGGACAAGATTATGCCTAGGGAGGACGAAAATGACCTAATTGATCATCCAATGACACAAACACACCTATTGGATGCACAAGATTGGTTAAAAACCCTAATTGGACAAGAATATGCCTAGGGAGGACGAAAATGACCTAATTGATCATCCAATGACACAAATGAACTTATTGGATGCACAAGATTAGTTAAAAACCCTAATTGGACAAGAATTAGCCTAGGGAGGACGAAAATGACCTAATTGATCATCCAATGACACAAACACACCAATTGGATGCACAAGATTGGTTAAAAACCCTAATTGGACAAGAATAAGCCTAGGGAGGACGAAAATGACCTAATTGATCATCCAATGACACAAACACACCTATTGGATGCACAAGATTGGTTTAAAACCCTAGTTGGACAAGAATATGCCTAGGGAGGACGAAAATGACGTAATTGATCATCCAATGACACAAATGAACTTATTGGATGCACAAGATTGGTTAAAAACCGTAATTGGACAAGAATAAGCCTAGGGAGGACGAAAATGACTTAATTGATCATCCATCGACACAAACACACCTATTGGATGCACAAGATTGGTTAAAAACCCTAATTGGACAAGAATAAGTCTAGGGAGGACGAAAATGACCTAATTGATCATCCAATGACACAAACACACCTATTGGATGCACAAGATTGGTTAAAAACCCTAATTGGACAAGAATAAGCCTAGGGAGGACGAAAATGACCTAATTGATCATCCAATGACACAAACACACCTATTGGATGCACAAGATTGGTTTAAAACCCTAGTTGGACAAGAATATGCCAAGGGAGGACAAAAATGACCTAATTGATCATCCAATGACACAAACACACCTATTGGATGCACAAGATTGGTTAAAAACCCTAATTGGACAAGAATAACCCTAGTGAGGACGAAAATGACCTAATTGATCATCCAATGACACAAACACACCTATTGGAAGCACAAGATTGGTTAAAAACCCTAGTTGAACAAGAATATGCCTAGGGAGGACGAAAATGACCTAATTGATCATCCAATGACACAAATGAACTTATTGGATGCACAAGATTGGTTAAAAACCCTAATTGGACAAGAATAAGCATAGAAAGGACGAAAATGACCTAATTGATCATCCAATGACACAAACACACCTATTGGATGCACAAGATTGGTTAAAAACCCTAATTGAATAAGAATATGCCTAGGGAGGACGAAAATGACCTAATTGATCATCCAATGACACAAATGAACTTATTGGATGCACAAGATTTGTTAAAAACCCTAATTGGACAAGAATAAGCCTAGGGAGGACGAAAATGACCTAATTGATCATCCAATGACACAAACACACCTATTGGAAGCACAAGATTGGTTAAAAACCCTAGTTGGACAAAATATGCCTAGGGAGGACGAAAATGATCTAATTGATCATCCAATGACACAAATGAACTTATTGGATGCACAAGATTGGTTAAAAACCCTAATTGGACAAGAATAAGCATAGAAAGGACGAAAATGACCTAATTGATCATCCAATGACACAAACACACCTATTGGATGCACAAGATTGGTTAAAAACCGTAATTGGACAAGACTATGCCTAGGGAGGACGAAAATGACCTAAATGTTAATCCAATGACACAAATGAACTTATTGGATGCACAAGATTGGTTAAAAACCCTAATTGGACAAGAATAAGCCTAGGGAGGACGAAAATGACCTAATTGATCATCCAATGACACAAACACACCTATTGGATGCACAAGATTGGTTAAAAACCCTAATTGGACAAGAATAAGCCTAGGGAGGACGAAAATGACCTAATTGATCATCCAATGACACAAACACACCTATTGGATGCACAAGATTGGTTTAAAACCCTAGTTGGACAAGAATATGCCTATGGAGGACGAAAATGACCAAATTTATCATCCAATGACACAAATGAACTTATTGGATGCACAAGATTGGTTAAAAACCCTAATTGGACAAGAATAAGCCTAGGGAGGACGAAAATGACCTAATTGATCATCCAATGACACAAACACACCTATTGGATGCACAAGATTGGTTAAAAACCCTAATTGGACAAGCATAAGCCTAGGGATGACGAAAATGACCTAATTGATCATCCAATGACACAAACACACCTATTGGATGCACAAGATTGGTTAAAAACCCTAATTGGACAAGAATAAGCCTAGGGAGGACGAAAATGACCTAATTGATCGTCCAATGACACAAACACACCTATTGGATGCACAAGATTGTTTAAAAACCCTAGTTGGACAAGAATATGCCTAGGGAGGACGAAAATGACCTAATTGATCATCCAATGACACAAATGAACTTATTGGATGCACAAGATTGGTTAAAAACCCTAATTGGACAAGAATAAGCCTAGGGAGGACGAAAATAACCTAATTGATCATCCAATGACACAAACACACCTATTGGATGCACAAGATTGGTTAAAAACCCTAGTTTGACAAGAATATGCCTAGGGAGGACAAAAATGACCTAATTGATCATCCAATGACACAAATGAACTTATTGGATGCACAAGATTGGTTAAAAACCCTAATTGGACAAGAATAAGCCTAGGGAGGACAAAAATGACCTAATTGATCATCCAATGACACAAACACACCTATTGGATGCACAAGATTGGTTAAAAACCCCAATTGGACAAGAATAAGCCTAGGGAGGACGAAAATGACCTAATTGATCATCCAATGACACAAACACACCTATTGGATGCACAAGATTGGTTTAAAACCCTAGTTGGACAAGAATATGCATAGGGAGGACGAAAATGACCTAATTGATCATCCAATGACACAAATGAACTTATTGGATGCACAAGATTGGTTAAAAACCCTAATTGGACAAGAATAAGCCTAGGGAGGACGAAAATGACCTAATTGATCATCCAATGACACAAACGCACCTATTGGATGCACAAGATTGGTTAAAAACCCTAATGGGACAAGAATAAGCATAGAAAGGACGAAAATGACCTAATTGATCATCCAATGACACAAACACACCTATTGGATGCACAAGAATGGTTAAAAACCGTAATTGGACAAGATTATGCCTAGGGAGGACGAAAATGACCTAAATGTTAATCCAATGACACAAATGAACTTATTGGATGCACAAGATTGGTTAAAAACCCTAATTGGACAAGAATATGCCTAGGGAGGACGAAAATGACCTAAATATTAATTCAATGACACAAACAAAGTTATTGGATGCACAAGATTGGTTAAAAACCCTAATTGGACAAGAATAAGTCTAGGAAGGACGAAAATGACCTAATTAATCATCCAATGACACAAACACACCTATTGGATGCATAAGATTGGTTAAAAACCCTAATTGGACAAGAATAAGCCTAGGGAGGACGAAAATGACCTAATTGATCATCCAATGACACAAACACACCTATTGGATGCACAAGATTGCTTAAAAACCTTAATTGGACAAGAATATACCTAGGGAGGACGAAAATGACCTAAATATTAATTCAATGACATAAACAAAGTAATTGGATGCACAAGATTGGTTAAAAACCCTAATTGGACAAGAATAAGTCTAGGGAGGACGAAAATGACCTAATTGATCATCCAATGACACAAACACACCTATTGGATGCACAAGATTGGTTAAAAACCCTAATTGGACAAGAATATGCCTAGGGAGGACGAAAATGACCTAAATATTAATTCAATGACACAAACAAAGTTATTGGATGCACAAGATTGGTTAAAAACCCTAATTGGACAAGAATATGCCTAGGGAGGACGAAAATGACCTAATTGATCATCCAATGACACAAACACACCTATTGGAAGCACAAGATTGGTTAAAAACCCTAATTGGACAAGAATTGATGAGGACATAAAATGCATAACCAACGAAGAAAGCCTAGAGGATATTCAAGGTCTTGGAACCCCAATGACAAGAGCAAGGTCAAAGAAGGCGAAGGAGGTTCTAAATAACTTGATAGCCACATTATTTGAAGCAAGTACAACTCATGAAGAATTGAAGCCCAAGATTGTCAATTGCTTAACCCAAATTGAAGAAGTTAAGGAATGAAGGCGGCATTTATGTGTTATCAAATTTTAATATTAGTTTTACTTAAATTAATAGACTAAATTAATAAGAAATTTGGGTGTAACTGTTAAAATTTCAGTTGGGCCAAATTTAGAGAACTTTTTAGGAATTGCCATTATAAAAGGCAAACCCTTATTTTTCTTAAGGAGATTTTTTGAACATTGTTTTTGTGAGGCTTTGCTCTCTAGAGTTCTTGAAAGAATTCATCTAGAACTTATCAAGGTTGTTAATCCTTGTGGCGTTCTTCTTGGTTTATCAATCCTTAGATTGTGGCACCATTTTGTTCTTGGTTTCTTTGCTGAATAATAATATTGAGTTTCCTTTACATCAAATCCTAATACCCCCAATTCTTCCAATTTTCGTGATCAGTAAACTGCATTCATATCTCGAGTTCTATATACTGGTTTTCGGTGATTCAAAAGCCTAACTTGCGTTTCGGAACGTCATCTTTCACCTCGTTTTGGAATCGGCCGAATCGGAGTTTCACAGCTCCTTTTATCGCATTCTGCAGTTTTACGGGATTTTCACTCAAATTTGTAAGTTTCCAACCTAGAACGATCCTTAAAGTAAACCATGACTAGTAAGATCATATCAAGAATATGCCTAGGGAGGACGAAAATGACCTAAATATTAATTCAATGACACAAACAAACTTATTGGATGCACAAGATTGGTTAAAAACCCTAATTGGACAAGAATAAGCCTAGGGAGGACGAAAATGACCTAATTGATCACCCAATGACACAAACACAACTATTGGATGCACAAGATTGTTTAAAAACCCTAATTGGACAAGAATAAGCCTAGGGAGGACAAAAATGACCTAATTGATCATCCAATGACACAAACACACCTATTGGATGCACAAGATTGGTTAAAAACCCTAATTGGACAAGAATAAGCCTAGGGAGGACGAAAATGACCTAATTGATCATCCAATGACACAAACACACCTATTGGATGCACAAGATTGGTTTAAAACCCTAGTTGGACAAGAATATGCATAGGGAGGACGAAAATGACCTAATTGATCATCCAATGTCACAAATGAACTTATTGGATGCACAAGATTGGTTAAAAACCTTAATTGGACAAGAATAAGACTAGGGAGGACGAAAATGACCTAATTGATCATCCAATGACACAAACACACCTATTGGATGCACAAGATTGGTTAAAAACCCTAATTGGACAAGAATAAGCATAGAAAGGACGAAAATGACCTAATTGATCATCCAATGACACAAACACACCTATTGGATGCACAAGATTGGTTTAAAACCCTAGTTGGACAAGAATATGCCTAGGGAGGACGAAAATGACCTAATTGATCATCCAATGACACAAACAAACCTATTGGATGCACAAGATTGGTTAAAAACCCTAATTGGACAAGAATAAGCCTAGGGAGGACGTAAATGACCTAATTGATCATCCAATGACACAAACACACCTATTGGATGCACAAGATTGGTTAAAAACCCTAATTGGACAAGAATATGCCTAGGGAGGACGAAAATGACCTAAATATTAATTCAATGACACAAACAAACTTATCGGATGCACAAGATTGGTTAAAAACCCTAATTGGACAAGAATAAGCAAAGGGAGGACGAAAATGACCTAAATGTTAATCCAATGACCCAACTCAACTTATTGGATGCACAAGATTGGTTAAAAACCCTAATTGGACAAGAATATGCCTAGGGAGGACAAAAATGACCTAATTGATCATCCAATGACACAAACACACCTATTGGATGCACAAGATTGGTTAAAAACCCTAATTGGACAAGAATATGCCTAGGGAGGACGAAAATGACCTAATTGATCATCCAATGACACAAACACACCTATTGGATGCATAAGATTCGTTAAAAACCCTAATTGGACAAGAATATGCCTAGGGAGGACGAAAATGACCTAATTGATCATCCAATGACACAAAAACACCTATTGGATGCACAAGATTGGTTAAAAACCCTAATTGGACAAGAATATGCCTAGGGAGGACGAAAATGACCTAATTGATCATCCAATGACACAAACACACCTATTGGATGCACAAGATTGGTTAAAAACCCTAATTGGACAAGAATATGCATAGGTTGGACGAAAATGACCTAAATGTTAATCCAATGACACAAATGAACGTATTGGATGCACAAGATTGGTTAAAAACCCTAATTGGACAAGAATAAGCCTAGGGAGGACGAAAATAACCTAATTGATCATCCAATGACACAAACACACCTATTGGATGCACAAGATTGGTAAAAAACCCTAATTGGACAAGAATAAGCCTAGGGAGGACGAAAATGACCTAATTGATCATCCAATGACACAAACATACCTATTGGATGCACAAGATTGGTTAAAAACCCTAATTGGACAAGAATATGCCTAGGGAGGACGAATATGACCTAAATGTTAATCCAATAACACAAATGAACTTATTGGATGCACAAGATTGGTTAAAAACCCTAATTGGACAATAATAAGCCTAGGGAGAACGAAAATGACCTAAATGTTAATCCAATGACACAACTCAACTTATTGGATGCACAAGATGGGTTAAAAACCCTAATTGGACAAGAATAAGCCTAGGGAGGACGAAAATGACCTAATTGATCATCCAATGACACAAACACACCTATTGGATGCACAAGATTGGTTAAAAACCCTAATTGGACAAGAATATGCCTAGGGAGGACGAAAATGACCTAAATGTTAATCCAATGACACAATTGAACTTATTAGATGTACAAGATTGGTTAAAAACCATAATTGGACAAGAATAAGCCTAGGGAGGACGAAAATGACCTAATTGATCATCCAATGACACAAACACACCTATTGGATGCACAAGATTGGTTAAAAACCCTAATTGGACAAGAATATGCCTAGGGAGGACGAAAATGACCTAATTGGTCATCCAATGACAAAAACACACCTATTGGATGCACAAGATTGGGTAAAAACCCTAATTGGACAAGAATAAGCCTAGGGAGGACGAAAATGACCTAATTGATCATCCAATGACACAAACACACCTATTGGATGCACAAGATTGGTTTAAAACCCTAGTTGGACAAGAATATGCATAGGGAGGACGAAAATGACCTAATTGATCATCCAATGTCACAAATGAACTTATTGGATGCACAAGATTGGTTAAAAACCTTAATTGGACAAGAATAAGACTAGGGAGGACGAAAATGACCTAATTGATCATCCAATGACACAAACACACCTATTGGATGCACAAGATTGGTTAAAAACCCTAATTGGACAAGAATAAGCATAGAAAGGACGAAAATGACCTAATTGATCATCCAATGACACAAACACACCTATTGGATGCACAAGATTGGTTTAAAACCCTAGTTGGACAAGAATATGCCTAGGGAGGACGAAAATGACCTAATTGATCATCCAATGACACAAATGAACTTATTGGATGCACAAGATTGGTTAAAAACCCTAATGGGACAAGAATAAGCCTAGGGAGGACGAAAATGACCTAATTGATCATCCAATGACACAAACACACCTATTGGATGCACAAGATTGGTTAAAAACCCTAATTGGACAAGAATAAGCGTAGGGAGAACGAAAATGACCTAAATGTTGATCCAATGACACAACTCAACTTATTGGATGCACAAAATTGGTTAAAAACCCTAATTGGACAACAATAAGCCAAGGGAGGACGAAAATGACCTAATTGATTATCCAATGACACAAACACACCTATTGGATGCACAAGATTGGTTAAAAACCCTAATTGAACAAGAATATGCCTAGGGAGGACGAAAATGACCTAAATGCTAATCCAATGACACAAATGAACTTATTAGATGTACAAGATTGGTTAAAAACCCTAATTGGACAAGAATAAGCCTAGGGAGGACGAAAATGACCTAATTGATCATCCAATGACACAAACACACCTATTGGATGCACAAGATTGGTTAAAAACCCTAATTGGACAAGAATAAGCCTAGGGAGGACGAAAATGACCTAATTGATCATCCAATGACACAAACACACCTATTGGATGCACAAGATTGGTTAAAAACCCTAATTGGACAAGAATAAGCCTAGGAAGGACAAAAATGACCTAATTGAACATCCAATGACACAAACACACCTATTGGATGCACAAGATTTGTTAAAAACCCTAATTGGACAAGAATATGCCTAGGGAGGACGAGAATGACCTAAATATTAATTCAATGACACAAACAAAGTAATTGGATGCACAAGATTGGTTAAAAACCCTAATTGGACAAGAATAAGCCTAGGGAGGACGAAAATGACCTAATTGATCATCCAATGACACAAACACACCTATTGGATGCACAAGATTGGTTAAAAACCCTAATTGGACAAGAATAAGCCTAGGGAGGACGAAAATGACCTAATTGATCATCCAATGACACAAACACACCTATTGGATGCACAAGATTGGTTTAAAACCCTAGTTGGACAAGAATATGCCTATGGAGGACGAAAATGACCAAATTTATCATCCAATGACACAAATGAACTTATTGGATGCACAAGATTGGTTAAAAACCCTAATTGGACAAGAATAAGCCTAGGGAGGACGAAAATGACCTAATTGATCATCCAATGACACAAACACACCTATTGGATGCACAAGATTGGTTAAAAACCCTAATTGGACAAGAATAAGCCTAGGGAGGACGAAAATGACCTAATTGATCATCCAATGACACAAACACACCTATTGGATGCACAAGATTGGTTTAAAACCCTAGTTGGACAAGAATATGCCTAGGGAGGAAAAAAATGACCTAATTGATCATCCAATGACACAAATGAACTTATTGGATGCATAAGATTGGTTAAAAACCCTAATTGGACAAGAATAAGCCTAGGGAGGACGAAAATGACCTAATTGATCATCCAATGACACAAACACACCTATTGGATGCACAAGATTGGTTAAAAACCCTAACTGGACAAGAATATGCCTAGCGAGGACGAAAATGACCTAAATATTAATTCAATGACACAAACAAACTTATTGGATGCACAAGATTGGTTAAAAACCCTAATTGGACAAGAATAAGCCTAGGGAGGACGAAAATGACCTAATTGATCATCCAATGACACAAACACACCTATTGGATGCACAAGATTGGTTAAAAACCCTAATTGGACAAGAATAAGCCTAGGGAGGACGAAAATGACCTAATTGATCATCCAATGACACAAACACACCTATTGGATGCACAAGATTGGTTTAAAACCCTAGTTGGAGAAGAATATGCCAAGGGAGGACGAAAATGACGTAATTGATCATCCAATGACACAAATGAACTTATTGGATGCTCAAGATTGGTTAAAAACCCTAATTGGACAAGAATAAGCCTAGGGAGGACGAAAATGACCTAATTGATCATCCAATGACACAAACACACCTATTGGATGCACAAGATTGGTTAAAAACCCTAATTGGACAAGAATAAGCCTAGGGAGGACGAAAATGACCTAATTGATCATCCAATTACACAAACACACCTATTGGAAGCACAAGATTGGTTAAAAACCCTAATTGGACAAGAATATGCCTAGGGAGGACGAAAATGACCTAAATGTTAATCCAATGACACAAATGAACTTATTGGATGCACAAGATTCGTTAAAAACCCTAATTGGGCAAGAATAAGCCTAGGGAGGACGAAAATGACCTAATTGATCATCCAATGACACAAACACACCTATTGGATGCACAAGATTGGTTAAAAACCCTAATTGGACAAGAATAAGCCTAGGGAGGACGAAAATGACCTAATTGATCATCCATTGCCACAAACACACCTATTGGATCCACAAGATTGGTTAAAAACCCTAATTGGACAAGAATAGGCCTAGGGAGGACGAAAATGACCTAATTGATCATCCAATGACACAAACACACCTATTGGATGCACAAGATTGGTTAAAAACCCTAATTAAACAAGAATATGCCTAGGGAGGACGAAAATGACCTAAATATTAATTCAATGACATAAACAAATTTGTTGGATGCACAAGATTGGGTAAAAACCCTAATTGGACAAGAATAAGCCTAGGGATGACGAAAATGACCTAATTGATCATCCAATGACACAAACACACCTATTGGAAGCAAAAAACTGGTTAAAAACCCTAATTGGACAAGAATATGCCTAGGGAGGACGAAAATGACCTTAATATTAATCCAATGATACAAATGAAGTTATTGGATGCACAAGATTGGTTAAAAACCCTAATTGGACAAGAATAAGCCTAGGGAGGACGAAAATGACCTAATTGATCATCCAATGACACAAACACACCTATTGGATGCACAAGATTGGTTAAAAACCCTAATTGGACAAGAATAAGCCTAGGGAGGACAACAATGACCTAATTGATCATCCAATGACACAAACACACCTATTGGATGCACAAGATTGGTTAAAAACCCTAATTGGACAAGAATAAGCCTAGGGAGGACGCAAATGACCTAATTGATCATCCAATGACACAAACACACCTATTGGATGCACAAGATTGGTTAAAAACCCTAATTGGACAAGAATAAGCCTAGGGAGGACGAAAATGACCTAATTGATCATCCAATGACACAAACACACCTATTGGATGCACAAGATTGGTTAAAAACCCTAATTGGACAAGAATAACTCTAGGGAGGACGAAAATGACCTAATTGATCATCCAATGACACAAACACACCTATTGGATGCACAAGATTGGTTAAAAACCCTAATTGGACAAGAATAAGCCTAGGGAGGACGAAAATGACCTAATTGATCATCCAATGAAACAAACACACCTATTGGATGCACAAGATTGGTTAAAAACCCTAATTTGACTTGAATAAGCCTAGGGTGGACGAAAATGACCTAATTGATCATCCATTGCCACAAACACACCTAATGGATGCACAAGATTGGTTAAAAACCCTAATTGGACAAGAATATGCCTAGGGAGGACGAAAATGACCTAAATGTTAATCCAATGACACAAATGAACTTATTGGATGCACGAGATTGGTTAAAAACCCTAATTGGACAAGAATAAGCCTAGAGAGGACGAAAATGACCTAATTGATCGTCCAATGACACAAACACACCTATTGGATGCACAAGACTGGTTAAAAACCCTAATTAGACTAGAATAAGCCTAGGGAGGACAAAAATGACCTAATTGATCATCCAATGACACAAACACACCTATTGGATGCACAAGATTAGTTAAAAACCCTAATTGGACAAGAATAAGCCTAGGGAGGACGAAAATAACCTAATTGATCATCCAATGACACAAACACACCTATTGGATGCACAAGATTTGTTAAAAACCCTAATTGGACAAGAATAAGCCTAGGGAGGACGAAAATAACCTAATTGATCATCCAATGACACAAACACACCTATTGGATGCACAAGATTGGATAAAAACCCAAATTGGAAGAATAAGCATAGAAAGGACGAAAATGACCTAATTGATCATCCAATGACACAAACACACCTATTGGATGCACAAGATTGGTTAAAAACCCTAATTGGACAAGAATAAGCCTAGGGAGGACGAAAATGACCTAATTGATCATCCAATGACACAAACACACCTATTGGACGCACAAGATTTGTTAAAAGCCCTAATTGGACAAGAATAAGCCTAGGGAGGACGAAAATAACCTAATTGATCATCCAATGACACAAACACACCTATTGGATGCTCAAGATTGGATAAAAACCCAAATTGGAAGAATAAGCATAGAAAGGACGAAAATGACCTAATTGATCATCCAATGACACAAACACACCTATTGGATGCACAAGATTGGTTAAAAACCCTAATTGGACAAGAATAAGCCTAGGGAGGACGAAAATGACCTAATTGATCATCCAATGACACAAACACACCTATTGGATGCACAAGATTGGTTAAAAACCCTAATTGGACAAGAATAAGCCTAGGGAGGACGAAAATGACCTAATTGATCATCCAATGACAGAAACACACCGATTGGATTCACAAGATTGGTTAAAAACCCTAATTCGACAAGAATATGCCTAAGGAGGACGAAAATGACCTAAATATTAATTCAATGACACAAACAAAGTTATTGGATGCACAAGATTGGTTAAAAACCCTAATTGGACAAGAATAAGCCTTGGGATGATGAAAATGACCTAATTGATCATCCAATGACACAAACACACCTATTGGATGCACAAGATTGGTTAAAAACCCTAATTGGACAAGAATAAGCCTAGGGAGGACGAAAATGACCTAATTGATCATCCAATGACACAAACACACCTATTGGATGCACAAGATTGGTTAAAAACCCTAATTGGACAAGAATAAGCCTAGGGAGGACGAAAATGACCTAATTGATCATCCAATGACACAAACACACCTATTGGATGCACAAGATTGGTTAAAAACCCTAATTGGACAAGAATAAGCCTAGGGAGGACGAAAATGACCTAATTGATCATCCAATGACACAAACACATCTATTGGAAGCACAAGATTGGTTAGAAACCCTAGTTGGACAAGAATATGCCTAGGGAGGACGAAAATGACCTAATTGATCATCCAATGACACAAATGAACTTATTGGATGCACAAGATTGCTTAAAAACCCTAATTGGACAAAAATAAGCATAGAAAGGACGAAAATGACCTAATTGATCATCCAATGACACAAACACACCTATTGGATGCACAAGATTGGTTAAAAACCCTAATTGGACAAGAATAAGCCTAGGGAGGACGAAAATGACCTAATTGATCATCCAATGACACAAACACACCTATTGGATGCACAAGATTGGTTAAAAACCCTAATTGGACAAGAATAAGCCTAGGGAGGACGAAAATGACCTAATTGATCATCCAATGACACAAACACACCTATTGGATGCACAAGATTGGTTTAAAACCCTAGTTGGACAAGAATATGCTTTGGGAGGACGAAAATGACCTAATTGATCATCCAATGACACAAATTAACTTATTGGATGCACAAGATTGGTTAAAAACCCTAATTGGACAAGAATAAGCCTAGGGAGGACGAAAATGACCTAATTGATCATCCAATGACACAAACACACCTATTGGATGCACAAGATTGGTTAAAAACCCTAATTGGACAATAATATGTCTAGGGAGGACGAAAATGACCTAAATATTAATTCAATGACACAAACAAACTTATTGGATGCACAAGATTGGTTAAAAACCCTAATTGGACAATAATATGCCTAGGGAGGACGAAAATGACCTAATTGATCATCCAATGACACAAACACACCTATTGGATTCACAAGATTGGTTAAAAACCCTAATTGGACAAGAATAAGCCTAGGGAGGACGAAAATGACCTAATTGATCATCCAATGACACAAACACACCTATTGGATGCACAAGATTGGTTAAAAACCCTAATTGGACATGAATAAGCCTAGGGAGGACGAAAATGACCTAATTGATCATCCAATGACACAAATGAACTTATTGGATGCACAAGATTGGTTAAAAACTCTAATTGGACAAGAATAAGCATAGAAAGGACGGATATGACCTAATTGATCATCCAATGACACAAACACACCTATTGGATGCACAAGATTGGTTAAAAACCATAATTGGACAAGACTATGCTTAGGGAGGACGAAAATGACCTAAATGTTAATCCAATGACACAAATGAACTTATTGGATGCACAAGATTGGTTAAAAACCCTAATTGGACAAGAAAAAGCCTAGGAAGGACGAAAATAACCTAATTGATCATTCAATGACACAAACACACCTATTGGATGCACAAGATTGGTTAAAAACCCTAATTGGACAAGAAGAAGCCTAAGGAGAACGAAAATGACCTAAATGTTAATCCAATGACACAACTCAACTTATTGGATGCACAAGATTGGGTAAAAACCCTAATTGGACAAGAATAAGCCTAGGCAGGACGAAAATGACCTAATTGATCATCCAATGACACAAACACACCTATTGGATGCACAAGATTGGTAAAAAAAGCCCTAATTGGACAAGAATAAGCCTAGGGAGGACGAAAATGACCTAATTGATCATCCAATGACACAAACACACCTATTGGATGCACAAGATTGGTTAAAAACCCTAATTGGACATGAATAAGCCTAGGGAGGACGAAAATGACCTAATTGATCATCCAATGACACAAATGAACTTATTGGATGCACAAGATTGGTTAAAAACCCTAATTGGACAAGAATAAGCATAGAAAGGACGGATATGACCTAATTGATCATCCAATGACACAAACACACCTATTGGATGCACAAGATTGGTTAAAAACCATAATTGGACAAGACTATGCTTAGGGAGGACGAAAATGACCTAAATGTTAATCCAATGACACAAATGAACTTATTGGATGCACAAGATTGGGTAAAAACCCTAATTGGACAAGAATAAGCCTAGGCAGGACGAAAATGACCTAATTGATCATCCAATGACACAAACACACCTATTGGATGCACAAGATTGGTAAAAAAAACCATAATTGGACAAGAATAAGCCTAGGGAGGACGAAAATGACCTAATTGATCATCCAATGACACAAACACACCTATTGGATGCACAAGATTGGTTAAAAACCCTAATTGGACAAGAATAAGCCTAGGGAGGATGAAAATGACCTAATTGATCATCCAATGACACAAATGAACTTATTGGATGCACAAGAATGGTTAAAAACCCTAATTGGACAAGAATAAGCATAGAAAGGACGAAAATGACCTAATTGATCATCCAATGACACAAACACACCTATTGGATGCACAAGATTGGTTAAAAACCGTAATTTGACAAGACTATGCCTAGGGAGGACGAAAATGACCTAAATGTTAATCCAATGACACAAATGAACTTATTGGATGCACAAGATTGGTTAAAAACCCTAATTGGACAAGAATAAGCCTAGGAAGGACGAAAATAACCTAATTGATCATCCAATGACACAAACACACCTATTGGATGCACAAGATTGGTTAAAAACCCTAATGGGACAAGAATACGCCTAGGGAGGACGAAAATGACCTAAATATTAATTCAATGACACAAACAAAGTTATTGGATGCACAAGATTGGTTAAAAACCCTAATTGGACAAGAATAAGTCTAGGGAGGACAAAAATGACCTAATTGATCATCCAATGACACAAACACACCTTTTGGATGCACAAGATTGGTTAAAAACCTAATTGGACAAGAATAACCCTAGGGAGGACGAAAATGACGTAATTAATCATCCAATGACACAAACACACCTATTGGATGCACAAGATTGGTTAAAAACCCTAATTGGACAAGAATATACCTAGAGAGGACGGATATGACCTAAATGTTAATCCAGTGACACAAATGAACTTATTGGATGCACAAGATTGGTTAAAAACCCTAATTGGACAAGAATAAGCCTAGGGAGGACGAAAATGACCTAATTGATCATCCAATGACACAAACACACCTATTGGATGCACAAGATTGGTTAAAAACCCTAATTGGACAAGAATATGCCTAGGGAGGACGAAAATGACCTAAATATTAATTCAATGAAACAAACAAACTTATTGGATGCACAAGATTGGTTAAAAACCCTAATTGGACAAGAAAAAGCCTAGGGAGGACGAAAATGACCTAATTGATCATCAAATGACACAAACACACCTATTGGATGAACAAGATTTGTTAAAAACCCTAATTGGACAAAAATATGCCTAGCGAGGACGAAAATGACCTAAATATTAATTCAATGACACAAACAAAGTTATTGGATGCACAAGATTGGTTAAAAACCCTAATTGGACAAGAATAAGCCTAGGGAGGACGAAAATGACCTAATTGATCATCCAATGACACAAACACACCTATTGGATGCACAAGATTGGTTAAAAACCCTAATTGGACAAGAATAAGCCTAGGGAGGACGAAAATGACCTAATTGATCATCCAATGACACAAACACACCTATTGGATACACAAGATTGGTTAAAAACCCTAATTGGACAAGAATAATTCTAGGGGGGACGAAAATGACCTAAATGTTAATCCAATGAAACAACTCAACTTATTGGATGCACAAGATTGGTTAAAAACCCTAATTGGACAAGAATAAGCCTAGGGAGGACGAAAACGACCTAATTGATCATCCAATGACACAAACACACCTATTGGATGCACAAGATTGGTTAAAAACCCTAATTGGACAAGAATAAGCCTAGGGACGACGAAAATGTCCTAAATGTTAATCCGATGACATAACTCAACTTATTGGATGCACAAGATTGGTTAAAAACCCTAATTGGACAAGAATAAGCCTAGGGAGGACGAAAATGACCTAATTGATCATCCAATGACACAAACACACCTATTGGATGCACAAGATTGGTTAAAAACCCTAATTGGACAAGAATAAGCTTAGGGAGTACGAAAATGACCTAAATATTAATCCAATGACACAAATTAACTTATTGGATGCACAAGATTGGTTAAAAACCCTAATTGGACAAGAATATGCCTAGGGAAGACGAAAATGACCTAATTGATCATCCAATGACACAAACACACCTATTGGATGCACAAGATTGGTTAAAAAAACCCTAATTGGACAAGAATATGCCTAGGGAGGACGAAAATGACCTAAATATTAATTCAATGACACAAACAAACTTATTGGATGCACAAGATTGGTTAAAAACCCTAATTGGACAAGAATAAGCCTAGGGAGGAAGAAACTGACCTAATCGATTATCCAATGACACAAAGACACCTATTGGAAGCACAAGATTGGTTAAAAACCCTAATTGGACAAGAATATGCCTAGGGAGGACGAAAATGACCTAAATGTTAATCCAATGACACAAATGAACTTATTGGATGCACAAGATTGGTTAAAAACCCTAATTGGACAAGAATAAGCCTAGGGAGGACGAAAAATGACCTAATTGATCATCCAATGCCACAAACACACCTATTGGATAAACAAGATTGGTTAAAAACCCTAATTGGACAAGAATATGCCTAGGGAGGACGAAAATGACCTAAATATTAATTCAATGACACAAACAAAGTTATTGGATGCACAAGATTGGTTAAAAACCCTAATCGGACAAGAATATGCCTAGGGAGGACGAAAATGACCTAATTGATCATCCAATGACACAAACACACCTATTGGATGCACAAGATTGGTTAAAAACCCTAATTGGACAAGAATATGCCTAGGGAGGACGAAAATGACCTAAATATTAATTCAATGACAGAATCAAAGTTATTGGATGCACAAGATTGGTTAAAAACCCTAATTGGACAAGAATAAGCCTAGGGAGGACGAAAATGACCTAATTGATCATCCAATGACACAAACACACCTATTGGATGCACAAGATTGGTTAAAAACCCTAATTGGACAAGAATAAGCCTAGGGAGGACGAAAATGACCTAATTGATCATCCAATGACACAAACACACCTATTGGATGCACAAGATTGGTTAAAAACCCTAATTGGACAAGAATAAGCCTAGGGAGGACGAAAATGACCTAATTGATCATCCAATGACACAAGCACACCTATTGGATGCACAAGGTTGGTTAAAAACCCTAATTGGACAAGAATAAGCCTAGGGAGGACGAAAATGACCTAATTGATCATCCAATGACACAAACACACCTATTGGATGCACAAGATTGGTTAAAAACCCTAATTGGACAAGAATAAGCCTATGGAGGACGAAAATGACCTAATTGATTATCCAATGACACAAACACACCTATTGGATGCACAAGATCGGTTAAAAACCCTAGTTGGACAAGAATATGCCTAGGAAGGACGAAAATGACCTAATTTATCATCCAATGACACAAATGAACTTATTGGATGCACAAGATTGGTTAAAAACCCTAATTGGACAAGAATAAGCCTAGGGAGGACGAAAATGACCTAATTGATCATCCAATGACACAAACACACCTATTGGATGCACAAGATTGGTTAAAAACCCTAATTGGACAAGAATAAGCCTAGGGAGGACGAAAATGACCTAATTGATCATCCAATGACACAAACACACCTATTGGATGCACAAGATTAGTTAAAAACCCTAATTGGACAAGAATAAGCATAGGGAGGACGAAAATGACCTAATTGATCATCCAATGACACAAACACACCAATTGGATGCACAAGATTGGTTAAAAACCCTAATTGGACAAGAATATGCCTAGGGAGGACGAAAATGACCTAATTGATAATCCAATGACACAAACACACCTATTGGATGCACAAGATTGGTTAAAAACCATAATTGGACAAGAATAAGTCTAGGGAGGACAAAAATGACCTAATTGATCATCCAATGACACAAACACACCTATTGGATGCACAAGATTGGTTTAAAACCCTAATTGGACAAGAATATGCCTAGGGAGGACGAAAATGACCCAAATATTAATTCAATGACACAAACAAACTTATTGGATGCACAAGATTGGTTAAAAACCCTAATTGGACAAGAATAAGCCTAGGGAGGACGAAAATGACCTAATTGATCATCCAATGACACAAACACACCTATTGGATGCACAAGATTGGTTAAAAACCCTAATTGGACAAGAATATGCCTAGGGAGGACGAAAATGACCTAGTTTATCATCCAATGACACAAACACACCAATTGGATACACAAGATTGGTTAAAAACCCTAATTGGACAAGAATATGACGGGGGAGGACGAAATTGACCTAAATGTTAATCCAATGACACAAATGAACTTATTGGCTGCACAAGATTGGTTAAAAACCCAAATTGGACAAGAATAAGCCTTGGGAGGACGAAAATGACCTAATTGATCATCCAATGACACAAACACACCTATTGGATGCACAAGATTGGTTAAAAACCCTAATTGGACAAGAATATGCCTAGCGAGGACGAAAATGACCTAATTGATCATCCAATGACACAAACACACCTATTGGATGCACAAGATTGGTTAAAAACCCTAGTTGGACAAGAATATGCCTAGGGAGGACGAAAATGACCTAATTGATCATCCAATGACACAAATGAACTTATTGGATGCACAAGATTAGTTAAAAACCCTAATTGGACAAGAATAAGCCGAGGGAGGACGAAAATGACCTAATTGATCATCCAATGACACAAACACACCTATTGGATGCACAAGATTGGTTAAAAACCCTAATTGGACAAGAATAAGCCTAGGGAGGACGAAAATGACCTAATTGATCATCCAATGACACAAACACACCTATTGGATGCACAAGATTTGTTAAAAACCCTAATTGGAAAAGAATAAGCCTAGGGAGGACGAAAATGACCTAAATGTTAATCCAATGACACAACTCAACTTATTGGATGCACAAGATTGGTTAAAAACCCTAATTGGACAAGAATAAGCCTAGGGAGGACGAAAATGACCTAATTGATCATCCAATGACACAAACACACCTATTGGATGCACAAGATTGGTTAAAAACCCTAATTGGACAATAATATGCCTAGGGAGAACGAAAATGACCTAATTGATCATCCAATGACACAAACACACCTATTGGATGCACAAGATTGGTTAAAAACCCTAATTGGACAAGAATAAGCCTAGGGAGGACGAAAATGACCTAATTAATCATCCAATGACACAAATGAACTTATTGGATGCACAAGATTGGTTAAAAACCCTAATTGGACAAGAATAACCCTAGGGAGGACGAAAATGACCTAATTGATCATCCAATGACACAAACACACCTATTGGATGCACAAGATTGGTTAAAAACCCTAATTGGACAAGAATAAGCCTAGGGAGGACGAAAATGACCTAATTGATCATCCAATGACACAAACACACCTATTGGATGCACAAGATTGGTTAAAAACCCTAATTGGACAAGAATAAGCCTAGGGAGGACGAAAATGCCCTAATTGATCATCCAATGACACAAACACACCTATTGGATGCACAAGATTGGTTTAAAACCCTAGTTGGACAAGAATATGCCTAGGGAGGACGAAAATGACCTAATTGATCATCCAATGACACAAATGAACTTATTGGATGCACAAGATTGGTTAAAAACCCTAATTGGACAAGAATAAGCCTAGGGAGGACGAAAATGACCTAATTGATCATCCAATGACACAAACACACCTATTGGATGCACAAGATTGGTTAAAAACCCTAATTGGACAAGAATAAGCTTATGGAGTACGAAAATGACCTAATTGATCATCCAATGACACAAACACACCTATTGGATGCACAAGATTGGTTTAAAACCCTAGTTGGACAAGAATATGCCTAGTAAGGACGAAAATGACCTAATTGATCATCCAATGACACAAATGAACTTATTGGATGCACAAGATTGGTTAAAAACCCTAATTGGACAAGAATAAGCCTAGGGAGGACGAAAATGACCTAATTGATCATCCAATGACACAAACACACCTATTGGATGCACAAGATTGGTTAAAAACCCTAATTGGACAAGAATAAGCCTAGGGAGGACGAAAATGACCTAATTGATCATCCAATGACACAAACACACCTATTGGATGCACAAGATTTGTTTAAAACCCTAGTTGGACAAGATTATGCCTAGGAAGGACGAAAATGACCTAATTGATCATCCAATGACACAAATGAACTTATTGGATGCACAAGATTGGTTAAAAACCCTAATTGGACAAGAATAAGCCTAGGGAGGACGAAAATGACCTAATTGATCATCCAATGACACAAACACACCTATTGGATGCACAAGATTGGTTAAAAACCCTAATTGGACAAGAATAAGCCTAGGGAGGACGAAAATGACCTAATTGATCATCCAATGACACAAACACACCTATTAGATGCACAAGATTGGTTAAAAACCCTAATTGGACAAGAATATGCCTAGGGAGGACGTAAATGACCTAATTGATCATCCAATGACACAAACACACCTATTGGACGCACAAGATTGGTTAAAAACCCTAATTGGACAAGAATATGCCTAGGGAGGACGAAAATGACCTAATTGATCATCCAATGACACAAACACACCTATTGGATGCACAAGATTGGTTAAAAACCCTAATTGGACAAGAATATGCCTAGGAAGGAAGAAAATAACCTAATTGATCATCCAATGACACAAACACACCTATTGGATGCACAAGATTGGTTAAAAACCCTAATTGGACAAGAATATGCCTAGGGAGGACGAAAATGACCTAAATGTTAATCCAATGAAACAAATGAACTTATTGGATGCACAAGATTGGTTAAAAACCCTAATTGGGCAAGAATAAGCCTAGGGAGGGCGAAAATGACCTAATTGATCATCCAATGACACAAACACACCTATTGGATGCACAAGATTGGTTTAAAACCCTAATTGGACAAGAATAAGCCTAGGGAGGACGAAAATGACCTAATTGATCATCCAATGACACAAACACACCTATTGGATGCACAAGATTGGTTAAAAACCCTAATTGGACAAGAATATACCTAGGGAGGACAAAAATGACCTAAATGTTAATTCAATGACACAAACGAACTTATTGGATGCACAACATTGGTTAAAAACCCTAATTGGACAAGGATAAGCCTAGGGAGGATGAAAATGACCTAATTGATCATCCAATGACACAAACACACCTATTGGATGCACAAGATTGGTTAAAAACCCTAATTGGACAAGAATAAGCCTAGGGAGGACGAAAATGACCTAATTGATCATCCAATGACACAAACACACCTATTGGATGCACAAGATTGGTTAAAAACCCTAATTGGACAAGAATAAGCCTAGGGAGGACGAAAATGACCTAATTGATCATCCAATGACACAAACACACCTATTGGATGCACAAGATTGGTTAAAAACCCCAATTGGACTAGAATAAGCCTAGGGAGGACGAAAATGACCTAATTGATCATCCAATGACACAAACACATCTATTGGATGCACAAGATTGGTTAAAAACCCTAATTGGAAAAGAATATGCCTAGGGAGGAGGAAAATGACCTAAATATTAATTCAATGACACAAACAAAGTTATTGGATGCACAAGATTGGTTAAAAACCCTAATTGGACAAGAATAAGCCTAGGGAGGACGAAAATGACCTAATTGATCATCCAATGACACAAACACACCTATTGGATGCACAAGATTGGTTAAAAACCCTAATTGGACAAGAATATGTCTAGGGAGGACGAAAATGACCTAAATATTAATTCAATGACATAAACAAACTTATTGGATGCACAAGATTGGTTAAAAACCCTAAGTGGACAAGAATAAGCCTAGGGAGGACGAAAATGACCTAAATGTTAATCCAATGACACAAACACACCTATTGGATGCACAAGATTGGTTAAAAACCCTAACTGGACAAGAATAAGCCTAGGGAGGACGAAAATGACCTAATTGATCATCCAATGACACAAACACACCTATTGGATGCACAAGATTGGTTAAAAACCCTAATTGGACAAGAATAAGCCTAGGGAGGACGAAAATGACCTAATTGATCATCCAATGACACAAACACACCTATTGGAAGCACAAGATTGGTTAAAAACCCTAATTGGACAAGAATAAGTCTAGGGAGGACGAAAATGACCTAAATGTTAATCCAATGACACAAATGAACTTATTGGATGCACAAGATTGGTTAAAAACCCTAATTGGGCAAGAATAAGCCTAGGGAGGACGAAAATGACCTAATTGATCATCCAATGACACAAACTCACCTATTGGATGCACAAGATTGGTTAAAAACCCTAATTGGACAACAATAAGCCTAGGGAGGACGAAAATGACCTAATTGATCATCCAATGACACAAACACACCTATTGGATGCACAAGATTGGTTAAAAACCCTAATTGGACAAGAATATGCCTAGGGAGGACGAAAATGACCTAAATATTAATTCAATGACACAATCAAAGTTATTGGATGCACAAGATTGGTTAAAAACCTTAATTGGACAAGAATAAGCCTAGGGAGGAAGAAAATGACCTAATTGATCATCCAATGACACAAACACACCTATTGGATGCACAAGATTGGTTAAAAACCCTAATTGGACAAGAATAAGCCTAGGGAGGACGAAAATGACCTAATTGATCATCCAATGACACAAACACACCTATTGGATGCACAAGATTGGTTAAAAACCCTAATTGGACAAGAATAAGCCTAGGGAGGACGAAAATGACCTAATTGATCATCCAATGACACAAACACACCTATTGGATGCACAAGATTGGTTTAAAACCCTAGTTGGACAAGAATATGCCTAGGGAGGACGAAAATGACCTAATTGATCATCCAATGACACAAATGAACTTATTGGATGCACAAGATTGGTTAAAAACCCTAATTGGACAAGAATAAGCCTAGGGAGGTTGAAAATGACCTAATTGATCATCCAATCACACAAACATACCTATTGGATGCACAAGATTGGTTAAAAACCCTAATTGGACAAGAATAAGCCTAGGGAGGACGAAAATGACCTAATTGATCATCCAATGAAACAAACACACCTATTGGATGCACAAGATTGGTTAAAAACCCTAATTGGACAAGAATAAGCCTAGGGATGACGAAAATGACCTAATTGATCATCCAATGACACAAACACACCTATTGGATTCACAAGATTGGTTAAAAACCCTAATTGGACAAGAATAAGCCTAGGGAGGACGAAAATGACCTAATTGATCATCCAATGACACAAATGAACTTATTGGATGCACAAGATTGGTTAAAAACCCTAATTGGACAAGAATAAGCATAGAAAGGACGAAAATGACCTAATTGATCATCCAATGACACGAACACACCTATTGGATGCACAAGATTGGTTAAAAACCATAATTGGACAAGACTATGCTTAGGGAGGAAGAAAATGACCTAAATGTTAATCCAATGACACAAATGAACTTATTGGATGCACAAGATTGGTTAAAAACCCTAATTGGACAAGAAAAAGCCTAGGAAGGACGAAAATAACCTAATTGATCATCCAATGACACAAACACACCTATTGGATGCACAAGATTGGTTAAAAACCCTAATTGGACAAGAATAAGCCTAGGGAGAACGAAAATGACCTAAATGTTAATCCAATGACACAATTCAACTTATTGGATGCACAAGATTGGTTAAAAACCCTAATTGGACAAGAATAAGCCTAGGGAGGACGAAAATGACCTAATTGATCATCCAATGACACAAACACACCTATTGGATGCACAAGATTGGTTAAAAACCCTAATTGGACAAGAATATGCCTAGGGAGGACGAAAATGACCTAATTGATCATCCAATGACACAAACACACCTATTGGATGCACAAGATTGGTTAAAAACCCAAATTGGACAAGAATATGCCTAGGGAGGAAGAATATGACCTAAATGTTAATCCAATAACACAAATGAACTTATTGGATGCACAAGATTGGTTAAAAACCCTAATTGTACAAGAATAAGCCTAGGGAGAACGAAAATGACCTAATTGATCATCCAATGAAACAAACACACCTATTGGATGCACAAGATTGGTTAGAAACCCTAATTGGACAAGAATATGCCTAGGGAGGACGGATATGACCTAAATGTTAATCCAATGACACAAATGAACTTATTGGATGCACAAGATTGGTTAAAAACCCTATTTGGACAAGAATATGCCTAGGGAGGACGAAAATGACCTAAATATTAATTCAATGACACAAACAAAGTTATTGGATGCACAAGATTGGTTAAAAAACCTAATTGGACAAGAATAAGCCTAGGGAGGACGAAAATGACCTAATTGATCATCCAATGACACAAACACACCTATTGGATGCACAAGATTGTTTAAAAACCCTAATTGGACAAGAATATGCCTAGGGAGGACG
>JBBPBR010001551.1:16030-26502 GCA_037974775.1 Cicer pinnatifidum | reverse complement strand
GATCAATTAGGTCATTTTCGTCCTCCCTAGGCTTATTCTTGTCCAATTAGGGTTTTTAACCAATCTTGTGCATCCAATAGGTGTGTTTGTGTCATTGGATTATCAATTAGGTCATTTTCGTCCTCCCTAGGCTTATTCTTGTCCAGTTATGGTTTTTAACCAATCTTGTGCACCAATAAGTTTGTTTGTGTCATTGAATTAATATTTAGGTCATTTTCGTCCTCCCTAGGCATATTCTTGTCCAATTAGGGTTTTTAAACAATCTTGTGCATCCAATAGGTGTGTTTGTGTCATTGGATGATCAATTAGGTCATTTTCGTCCTCCCTAGGCTTATTCTTGTCCAATTAGGTTTTTTAACCAATCTTGTGCATCCAATAACTTTGTTTGTGTCAATGAATTAATATTTAGGTCATTTTCGTCCTCCCTAGGCATATTCTTGTCCAAATAGGGTTTTTAACCAATCTTGTGCATCCAATAAGTTCATTTGTGTCATTGGATTAACATTTAGGTCATATCCGTCCTCCCTAGGCATATTCTTGTCCAATTAGGGTTTGTAACCAATCTTGTGCATCCAATAGGTGTGTTTGTTTCATTGGATGATCAATTAGGTCATTTTCGTTCTCCCTAGGCTTATTCTTGTCCAATTAGGGTTTTTAACCAATCTTGTGCATCCAATAAGTTCATTTGTGTTATTGGATTAACATTTAGGTCATATTCTTCCTCCCTAGGCATATTCTTGTCCAATTTGGGTTTTTAACCAATCTTGTGCATCCAATAGGTGTGTTTGTGTCATTGGATGATCAATTAGGTCATTTTCGTCCTCCCTAGGCTTATTCTTGTCCAATTAGGGTTTCTAACCAATCTTGTGCATCCAATAACTTTTTTGTGTCATTGAATTAATATTTAGGCCATTTTCGTCCTCCCTAGGCAAATTCTTGTTCAATTAGGGTTTTTAACCAATCTTGTGCATCCAATAGGTGTGTTTGTGTCATTGGATGATCAATTAGGTCATTTTCGCCCTCCCTAGGCTTATTCTTGTCCAATTAGGGTTTTTAACCAATCTTGTGCATCCAATAAGTTCATTTGTGTTATTGGATTAACATTTAGGTCATATTCGTCATCCCTAGGCATATTCTTGTCCAATTATGGTTTTTAACCAATCTTGTGCATCCAATAGGTGTGTTTGTGTCATTGGATGATCAATTAGGTCATTTTCGTCCTCCCTAGGCATATTCTTGTCCAATTAGGGTTTTTAACCAATCTTGTGCATCCAATAGGTGTGTTTGTGTCATTGGATGATCAATTAGGTCATTTTCGTCCTCCCTAGGCATATTCTTGTCCAATTAGGGTTTTTAACCAATCTTGTGCATCCAATAGGTGTGTTTGTGACATTGGATGATCAATTAGGTCATTTTCGTCCTCCCTAGGCTTATTCTTGCCCAATTAGGGTTTTTAACCAATCTTGTGCATCCAATAAGTTGAGTTGTGTCATTGGATTAGGATTTAGGTCATTTTCGTCCTCCCTAGGCTTATTCTTGTCCAATTAGGGTTTTAACCAATCTTGTGCATTCGATAGGTGTGTTTGTGTCATTGGATGATCAATTAGGTCATTTTCGTCCTCCCTAGGCTTATTCTTGTCCAATTAGGGTTTTTAACCAATCTTGTGTATCAATAACTTTGTTTGTGTCATTGAATTAATATTTAGGTCATTTTCGTCCTCCCTAGGCATATTCTTGTCCAATTAGGGTTTTTAACCAATCTTGTGCATCCAATAGGTGTGTTTGTGTCATTGGATGATCAATTAGGTCATTTTCGTCCTCCCTAGGCTTATTCTTTGCCCAATTAGGGTTTTTAACCAATCTTGTGCATCCAATAGGTGTGTTTGTGTCATTGGATGATCAATTAGGTCATTTTCGTCCTCCCTAGGCATATTCTTGTCCAATTAGGGTTTTTAACCAATCTTGTGCATCCAATAGGTGTGTTTGTGTCATTGGATGATCAATTAGGTCATTTTCGTCCTCCCTAGGCTTATTCTTGTCCAATTAGGGTTTTTAACCAATCTTGTGCATCCAATAGGTGTGTTTGTGTCATTGGATGATCAATTAGGTCATTTTCGTCCTCCCTAGGCTTATTCTTGTCCAATTACGGTTTTTAACCAATCTTGTGAATCCAATAAGTTTGTTTGTGTCATTGAATTAATATTCAGGTCATTTTCGTCCTCCCAAGGCATATTCTTGTCCAATTAGGGTTTTTAACCAATCTTGTGCATCCAATAGGTGTGTTTGTGTCATTGGATGATCAATTAGGTCATTTTCGTCCTCCCTAGGCTTATTCTTGTCCAATTAGGGTTTTTAACCAATCTTGTGCATCCAATAAGTTTGTTTGTGTCATTGAATTAATATTTAGGTCATTTTCGTCCTCCCAAGGCATATTCTTGTCCAATTAGGGTTTTTAACCAATCTTGTGCATCCAATAGTTGTGTTTGTGTCATTGGATGATCAATTAGGTCATTTTTGTCCTCCCTAGGCATATTCTTGTCCAACAAGGGTTTTTAACAAATCTGGTGCTTCCAATAGGTGTGTTTGTGTCATTGGATGATCAATTAGGTCATTATGGTCCTCCCTAGGCTTATTCTTGTCCAATTAGGGTTTTTAACCAATCTTGTGCATCCAATAGGTGTGTTTGTGTCATTGGATGATCAATTAGGTCATTTTCGTCCTCCCTAGGCTTATTCTTGTCCAATTAGGGTTTTTAACCAATCTTGTGCATCCAATAGGTGTGTTTGTGTCATTGGATGATCAATTAGGTCATTTTCGTCCTCCCTAGGCTTATTCTTGTCCAATTAGGGTTTTTAACCAATCTTGTGCATCCAATAGGTGTGTTTGTGTCATTGGATGATCAATTAGGTCATTTTCATCATCCCAAGGCTTATTCTTGTCCAATTAGGGTTTTTAACCAATCTTGTGCATCCAATAACTTTGTTTGTGTCATTGAATTAATATTTAGGTCATTTTCGTCCTCCTTAGGCATATTCTTGTCGAATTAGGGTTTTTAACCAATCTTGTGAATCCAATCGGTGTGTTTCTGTCATTGGATGATCAATTAGGTCATTTTCGTCCTCCCTAGGCTTATTCTTGTCCAATTAGGGTTTTTAACCAATCTTGTGCATCCAATAAGTTCATTTGTGTCATTGGATTAACATTTAGGTCATTTTCGTCCTCCCTAGGCATATTCTTGTCCAATTAGGATTTTTAACCAATCTTGTGCTTCCAATAGGTGTGTTTGTGTCATTGGATGATCAATTAGGTCATTTTTATCCTCCCTAGGCTTATTCTTGTCCAATTAGGATTTTTAACCAATCTTGTGCGTCCAATATGTTTGTTAGTGTCATTGAATTAATATTTAGGTCATTTTCGTCCTCCCTAGGCCTATTCTTGTCCAATTAGGGTTTTTAACCAATCTTGTGCATCCAATAGGTGTGTTTGTGTCATTTCATGATCAATTAGGTCATTTTCGTCCTCCCTAGGCATATTCTTGTCCAATTAGGGTTTTTAACCAATCTTGTGCATCCAATAGGTGTGTTTGTGTCATTGGATGATCAATTAGGTCATTTTCGTCCTCCCTAGGCTTATTCTTGTCCAATTAGGGTTTTTAACCAATCTTGTGCATCCAATAAGTTGAGTTGTGTCATTGGATTATCATTTAGGTCATTTTCGTCCTCCCTAGGCTTATTCTTGTCCAATTAGGGTCTTTAACCAATCTTGTGCATCCAATAGGTGTGTTTGTGTCATTGGATAATCAATTAGGTCATTTTCGTCCTCCCTAGGCTTATTCTTGTCCAATTAGGGTTTTTAACCAATCTTGTGCATCCAATAGGTGTGTTTGTGTCATTGGATTAACATTTAGGTCATTTTCGTCCTCCCTAGGCTTATTCTTGTCCAATTAGGGTTTTTAACCAATCTTGTGCATCCAATAAGTTTAATTGTGTCATTGAATTAATATTTAGGTCATTTTCGTCCTCCCAAGGTATATTGTTGTCCAATTAGGGTTTTTAACCAATCTTGTGCATCCAATAGGTGTGTTTGTGTCATTGGATGATCAATTAGGTCATTTTCGTCCTCCCTAGGCTTATTCTTGTCCAATTAGGGTTTTTAACCAATCTTGTGCATCCAATAGGTGTGTTTGTGTCATTGGATGATCAATTAGGTCATTTTTCGTCCTCCCTAAGCTTATTCTTGTCCAATTAGGGTTTTTAACCAATCTTATGCATCCAATAGGTGTGTTTGTGTCATTGGATGATCAATTAGGTCATTTTCGTCCTCCCTAGGCTTATTCTTGTCCAATTAGGGTTTTTAACCAATCTTGTGCATCCAATAGGTGTGTTTGTGTCATTGGATGATCAATTAGGTCATTTTCGTCCTCCCTAGGCTTATTCTTGTCCAATTAGGGTTTTTAACCAATCTTGTGCATCCAATAGGTGTGTTTGTGTCATTGGATGATCAATTAGGTCATTTTCGTCCTTTCTATGCTTATTTTTGTCCAATTAGGGTTTTTAAGCAATCTTGTGCATCCAATAAGTTCATTTGTGTCATTGGATGATCAATTAGGTCATTTTCGTCCTCCCTAGGCATATTCTTGTCCAACTAGGGTTTCTAACCAATCTTGTGCTTCCAATAGATGTGTTTGTGTCATTGGATGATCAATTAGGTCATTTTCGTCCTCCCTAGGCTTATTCTTGTCCAATTAGGGTTTTTAACCAATCTTGTGCATCCAATAGGTGTGTTTGTGTCATTGGATGATCAATTAGGTCATTTTCGTCCTCCCTAGGCTTATTCTTGTCCAATTAGGGTTTTTAACCAATCTTGTGCATCCAATAGGTGTGTTTGTGTCATTGGATGATCAATTAGGTCATTTTCGTCCTCCCTAGGCTTATTCTTGTCCAATTAGGGTTTTTAACCAATCTTGTGCATCCAATAAGTTCATTTGTGTCATTGGATGATCAATTAGGTCATTTTCGTCCTTCCTAGGCATAATCTTGTCCAACTAGGGTTTTAAACAAATCTTGTGCATCCAATAGGTGTGTTTGTGTCATTGGATGATCAATTAGGTCATTTTCGTCCTCCCTAGGCTTATTCTTGTCCAATTAGGGTTTTTAACCAATCTTGTGCATCCAATAGGTGTGTTTGTGTCATTGGATGATCAATTAGGTCATTTTCGTCCTCCCTAGGCTTATTCTTGTCCAATTAGGGTTTTTAACCAATCTTGTGCATCCAATAAGTTCATTTGTGTCATTGGATGATCAATTAGGTCATTTTCGTCCTTACTAGGCATATTCTTGTCCAACTAGGGTTTTAAACCAATCTTGTGCATCCAATAGGTGTGTTTGTGTCATTGGATGATCAATTAGGTCATTTTCGTCCTCCCTAGGCTTATTCTTGTCCAATTAGGGTTTTTAACCAATCTTGTGCATCCAATAGGTGTGTTTGTGTCATTGGATGATCAATTAGGTCATTTTCGTCCTCCCTAGGCTTATTCTTGTCCAATTAGGGTTTTTAACCAATCTTGTGCATCCAATAGGTGTGTTTGTGTCATTGGATGATCAATTAGGTCATTTTCTTCCTCCCTAGGCTTATTCTTGTCCAATTAAGGTTTTTAACCAATCTTGTGCATCCAATAACTTTGATTGTGTCATTGAATTAATATTTAGGTCATTTTCGTCCTCCCTAGGCATATTCTTGTCCAATTAGGGTTTTTAACCAATCTTGTGCATCCAATAGGTGTGTTTGTGTCATTGGATGATCAATTAGGTCATTTTCGTCCTCCCTAGGCTTATTGTTGTCCAATTAGGGTTTTTAACCAATCTTGTGCATCCAATAGGTGAGTTTGTGTCATTGGATGATCAATTAGGTCATTTTCGTCCTCCCTAGGCTTATTCTTGCCCAATTAGGGTTTTTAACCAATCTTGTGCATCCAATAAGTTCATTTGTGTCATTGGATTAACATTTAGGTCATTTTCGTCCTCCCTAGGCATATTCTTGTCCAATTAGGGTTTTTAACCAATCTTGTGCTACCAATAGGTGTGTTTGTGTCATTGGATGATCACTTAGGTCATTTTCGTCCTCACTAGGCTTATTCTTGTCCAATTAGGGTTTTTAACCAATCTTGTGCATCCAATAGGTGTGTTTGTGTCATTGGATGATCAATTAGGTCATTTTCGTCCTCCCTAGGCTTATTCTTGTCCAATTAGGGTTTTTAACAAATCTTGTGCATCCAATAAGTTCATTTGTGTCATTGGATGATCAATTATGTCATTTTCATCCTCCCTAGGCATATTCTTGTCTAACTAGGGTTTTAAACCAATCTTGTGCATCCAATAGGTGTGTTTGTGTCATTGGATGATCAATTAGGACATTTTCGTCCTCCCTAGGCTTATTCTTGTCCAATTAGGGTTTTTAACCAATCTTGTGCATCCAATAGGTGTGTTTGTGTCATTGGATGATCAATTAGGTCATTTTCGTCCTCCCTAGGCTTATTCTTGTCCAATTAGGGTTTTTAACCAATCTTGTGCATGCAATAGGTGTGTTTGTGTCATTGGATGATCAATTAGGTCATTTTCGTCATTCCTAGGCATATTCTTGTCCAATTAGGGTTTTTAACCAGTCTTGTGCATCCAATAGGTGTGTTTGTGTCATTGGATGATCAATTAGGTCATTTTCGTCCTCCCTAGGCTTATTCTTGTCCAATTAGGGTTTTTAACCAATCTTGTGCATCTAATAGGTGTGTTTCTGTCATTGGATGATCAATTAGGTCATTTTCGTCCTCCCTAGGCATATTCTGGTCCAATTAGGGTTTTTAACCAATCTTGTGCATCCAATAGGTGTGTTTGTGTCATTGGATGATCAATTAGGTCATTTTCGTCCTCCCTAGGCTTATTCTTGTCCAATTAGGGTTTTTAACCAATCTTGTGCATCCAATAAGTTCATTTGTGTCATTGGATGATAAATTTGGTCATTTTCGTCCTCCATAGGCATATTCTTGTCCAACTAGGGTTTTAAACCAATCTTGTGCATCCAATAGGTGTGTTTGTGTCATTGGATGATCAATTAGGTCATTTTCGTCCTCCCTAGGCTTATTCTTGTCCAATTAGGGTTTTTAACCAATCTTGTGCATCCAATAGGTGTGTTTGTGTCATTGGATGATCAATTAGGTCATTTTCGTCCTCCCTAGGCTTATTCTTGTCCAATTAGGGTTTTTAACCAATCTTGTGCATCCAATAAGTTGCGTTGTGTCATAGGATTAACATTTAGGTCATTTTCGTTCTCCCTAGGCTTATTCTTATCCAATTAGGGTTTTTAACCAATCTTGTGCATCCAATAGGTGTGTTTGTGTCATTGGATGATCAATTAGGTCATTTTCGTCCTCCCTAGGCTTATTCTTGTCCAATTAGGGTTTTTAACCAATCTTGTGCATCCAATAGGTGTGTTTGTGTCATTGGATGATCAATTAGGTCATTTTCGTCCTCCCTAGGCATACTCTTGTCCAATTAGGGTTTTTAACCAATCTTGTGCATCCAATAGGTGTGTTTGTGTCATTGGATGATCAATTAGGTTATTTTCGTCCTCCCTAGGCTTATTCTTGTCCAATTAGGGTTTTTAACCAATCTTGTGCATCCAATAAGTAGAGTTGTGTCATTGGATTAACATTTAGGTCATTTTCGTCCTCCCTAGGCATATTCTTCTCCAATTAGGGTTTTTAACCAATCTTGTGCATCCAATAGGTGTGTTTGTGTCATTGGATGATCAATTAGGTCATTTTCGTCCTCCCTAGGCTTATTCTTGCCCAATTAGGGTTTTTAACCAATCTTGTGCATCCAATAATTTGAGTTGTGTCATTGGATTAGCATTTAGGTCATTTTCGTCCTCCCTAGGCTGATTCTTGTCCAATTAGGATTTTTAACCAATCTTGTGCATCCCATAAGTTCATTTGTGTCATTGGATTAACATTTAGGTCATTTTCGTCCTCCCTAGGCATATTCTAGTCCAATTAGGGTTTTTAACCAATCTTGTGCATCCAATAGGTGTGTTTGTGTCATTGGATGATCAATTAGGTTATTTTCGTCCTCCCTAGGCTTATTCTTGTCCAATTAGGGTTTTTAACCAATCTTGTGCATCCAATAAGTTGAGTTGTGTCATTGGATTAACATTTAGGTCATTTTCGTCCTCCCTAGGCATATTCTTGTCCAATTAGGGTTTTTAACCAATCTTGTGCATCCAATAGGTGTGTTTGTGTCATTGGATGATCAATTAGGTCATTTTCGTCCTCCCTAGGCTTATTCTTGTCCAATTAGGGTTTTTAACCAATCTTGTGCATCCAATAAGTTGAGTTGTGTCATTGGATTAACATTTAGGTCATTTTCGTCCTCCCCAGGCATATTCTTGTCCAATTAGGGTTTATAACCAATCTTGTGCATCCAATAAGTTCATTTGTGTCATTGGATTAACATTATGTCATTTTCGTCCTCCCTAGGGATATTCTTGTCAAATTAGGGTTTTTAACCAATCTTGTACATCTAATAAGTTCATTTGTGTCATTGGATTAACATTTAGGTCATTTTCGTCCTCCCTAGGCATATTCTTGTCCAATTAGGGTTTTTAACCAATCTTGTGCATCCAATAGGTGTGTTTGTGTCATTGGATGATCAATTAGGTCAATTTCGTCCTCGCTAGGCTTATTCTAGTCCAATTAGGATTTTTAACCAATCTTGTGCATCCAATAAGTTCATTTGTGTCATTGGATGATCAATTAGGTCATTTTCGTCCTCCCTATGCATATTCTTGTTCAACTAGGGTTTTTAACCAATCTTGTGCATCCAATAAGTTCATTTGTGTCATTGAATTAATATTTAGGTCATTTTCGTCCTCCATAGGCATATTCTTGTCCAATTAGGGTTTTTAACCAATCTTGTGCATCCAATAGGTGTGTTTGTGTCATTGGATGATCAATTAGGTCATTTTCGTCCTCCCTAGGCTTATTCTTGTCCAATTAGGGTTTTTAACCAATCTTGTGCATCCAATAAGTTCATTTGTGTCATTGAATTAATATTTAGGTCATTTTCGTCCTCCCTAGGCATATTCTTGTCCAATTAGGGTTTTTAACCAATCTTGTGCATCCAATAGGTGTGTTTGTTCATTGGATGATCAATTAGGTCATTTTCGTCCTCCCTAGGCTTATTCTTGTCCAATTAGGGTTTTTAACCAATCTTGTGCATCTAATAACTTTGTTTGTGTCATTGAATTAATATTTAGGTCATTTTCCTCCTCCCTAGGCATATTCTTGTCCAATTAGGGTTTTTAACCAATCTTGTGCATCCAATAGGTGTGTTTGTGTCATTGGATGATCAATTAGGTCATTTTCGTCCTCCCTAGGCTTATTCTTGTCCAATTAGGGTTTTTAACCAATCTTGTGCATCCAATAAGTTCATTTGTGTCATTGGATTAATATTTAGGTCATTTTCGTCCTGCCTAGGCATATTCTTGTCCAATTAGGGTTTTTAACCAATCTTGTGCATCCAATAGGTGTGTTTGTGTCATTGGATGATCAATTAGGTTATTTTCGTCCTCCCTAGGCTTATTCTTGTCCAATTAGGGTTTTTAACCAATCTTGTGCATCCAATAGGTGTGTTTGTGTCATTAGATGACCAATTAGGTCATTTTCGTCCTCCCTAGGCATATTCTTGTCCAATTAGGGTTTTTAACCAATCTTATGCATCCAATAGGTGTGTTTGTGTCATTGGATGATCAATTAGGTCATTTTCGTCCTCCCTAGGCTTATTCTTGTGCAATTAGGGTTTTTAACCAATCTTGTGCATCCAATAAGTTGAGTTGTGTCATTGGATTAACATTTAGGTCATTTTCGTTCTCCCTACGCTTATTCTTGTCCAATTAGGGTTTTTAACCAATCTTGTGCATCCAATAGGTGTATTTGTGTCATTGGATGATCAATTAGGTCATTTTCGTCCTCCCTAGGCATATTCTTGTCCAATTAGGGTTTTTAACCAATCTTGTGCATCCAATAGGTGTTTTTGTGTCATTGGATGATCAATTAGGTCATTTTCGTCCTCCCTAGGCTTATTCTTGTCCGATTAGGGTTTTTAACCAATCTTGTGCATCCGATAAGTTTGTTTGTGTCATTGAATTAATATTTAGGTCATTTTAGTCCTCCCTAGGCATATTCTTGTCCAATTAGGGTTTTTAACCAATCTTGTACATCCAATTGGTGTGTTTGTGACATTGGATGATCAATTAGGTCATTTTCGTCCTCCCTAGGCTTATTCTTGTCCAATTAGGGTTTTTAACCAATCTTGTGCATCCAATAGGTGTGTTTGTGTCATTCGATGACCAATTAGGTCATTTTCGTCCTCCCTAGGCATATTCTTGTCCAATTAGGGTTTTTAACCAATCTTGTGCATCCA
>JBBPBR010001551.1:0-16020 GCA_037974775.1 Cicer pinnatifidum | reverse complement strand
GTCCTCCCTAGGCATATTCTTGTCCAATTAGGGTTTTTAACCAATCTTGTACATCCAATTGGTGTGTTTGTGACATTGGATGATCAATTAGGTCATTTTCGTCCTCCCTAGGCTTATTCTTGTCCAATTAGGGTTTTTTAACCAATCTTGTGCATCCAATAAGTTGAGTTGTGTCATTGAATTAATATTTAGGTCATTTTGGTCCTCCCTAGGCATATTCTTGTCCAATTAAGGTTTTTAACCAATCTTGTGCATCCAATAGGTGTGTTAGTGTCATTGGATGATCAATTAAGTCATTTTCGTCCTCCCTAGGCTTATTCTTGTCCAATTAGGGTTTTTAACCAATCTTGTGCATCCAATAGGTGTGTTTGTGTCATTGGATGATCAATTAGGTCATTTTCGTCCTCCCTAGGCATATTCTTGTCCAATTAGGGTTTTTAACCAATCTTGTGCATCCAATAGGTGTGTTTGTGTCATTCGATGATCAATTAGTTCATTTTCGTCCTCCATAGGCTTATTCTTGTCCAATTAGGGTTTTTAACCAATCTTGTGCATCCAATAGGTGTGTTTGTGTCATTGAATGATCAATTAGGTCATTTTCGTCCTTCGAAGGCTTATTCTTGTCCAATTAGGGTTTTTAACCAATCTTGTGCATCCAATAGGTGTGTTTGTGTCATTGGATGATCAATTAGGTCATTTTCGTCCTCCCTAGGCTTATTCTTGTCCAATTAGGGTTTTTAACCAATCTTGTGCATCCAATAGGTGTGTTTGTGTCATTGGATGATCAATTAGGTCATTTTCGTCCTCCCTAGGCATATTCTTGTCCAATTAGGGTTTTTAACCAATCTTGTGCATCCAATAGGTGTGTTTGTGTCATTGGATGATTGATTTGGTCATTTTCGTCCTCCCTAGGCATATTCTTGTCCAATTAGGGTTTTTAACGAATCTTGTGCATCCAATAGGTGTGTTTGTGTCATTGGATGATCAATTAGGTCATTTTCGTCCTCCCTAGGCATATTCTGGTCCAATTAGGGTTTTTAACCAATCTTGTGCATCCAATAGGTTTGTTTGTGTCATTGGATGATCAATTGGGTCATTTTCGTCCTCCCTAGGGATATTCTTGTCCAATTAGGGTTTTTAACCAATCTTGTGCATCCAATAGGTGTGTTTGTGTCATTGGATGATCAATTAGGTCATTTTCGTCCTCCCTAGGTTTATTCTTGTCCAATTAGGGTTTTTAAACGATCTTGTGCATCCAGTAGGTGTGTTTGTGTCATTGGATGATCAATTAGGTCATTTTCGTCCTCCCTAGGCATATTCTTGTCCAATTAGGGTTTTTAACCAATCTTGTGCATCCAATAGGTGTGTTTGTGTCATTGGATGATCAATTAGGTCATTTTCGTCCTCCCTAGGCTTATTCTTATCCAATTAGGGTTTTTAACCAATCTTGTGCTTCCAATAAGTTGAGTTGTGGTCATTGGATTAACATTTATGTCATTTTCGTCCTCCCTAGGCTTATTCTTGTCCAATTAAGGTTTTTAACCAATCTTGTGCATCCAATACGTTCATTTGTGTCATTGGATTAACATTTAGGTCATTTTCGTCCTCCCTAGGCATATTCTTGTCCAATTAGAGTTTTAGACCAATCTTGTGCATCCAATAGGTGTGTTTGTGTCATTGGATGATCAATTAGGTCACTTTCGTCCTCCCTAGGCTTATTCTTGTCCAATTAGGGTTTTTAACCGATCTTGTGCATCTAATAGGTGTGTTTGTGTCATTGGATGATCAATTAGGTCATTTTCGTCCTCTCTAGGCTTATTTTTGTCCAATTGGGGTTTTTAACCAATCTTGTGCATCCAATAAGTTGAGTTGTGTCATTGGATTAACATTTAGGTCATTTTCGTCCTCCCTTGGCATATTCTTGTCCAATTAGGGTTTTTAACCAATCTTGTGCATCCAATAGGTGTGTTTGTGTCATTGGATGATCAATTAGGTCATTTTCGTCCTCCCTAGGCTTATTCTTGTCCAATTAGGGTTTTTAACCAATCTTGTGCATCCAATAGATGTGTTTGTTTCATTGGAAGATCAATTAGGTCATTTTCGTCCTCCCAAGGCTTATTCTTGTCCAATTAGGGTTTTTAACCAATCTTGTGCATCCAATAGGTGTGTTTGTGTCATTGGATGATCAATTAGGTCATTTTCGTCCTCCCTAGGCATATTCTTGTCCAGTTAGGGTTTTTAACGAATCTTGTGCATCCAATAGGTGTGTTTGTTTCATTGGATGATCAATTAGGTCATTTTCGTCCTCCCTTGGCATATTCTTGTCCAATTAGGGTTTTTAACCAATCTTGTGCATCCAATAGGTGTGTTTGTGTCATTGGATGATCAATTAGGTCATTTTCGTCCTCCCTATGCTTATTCTTGTCCAATTATGGTTTTTAACCAATCTTGTGCATCCAATAAGTTCATTAGTGTCATTGGATGATCAATTAGGTCATTTTCGTCCTCCCTAGGCATATTCTTGTCCAATTAGGGTTTTTAACCAATCTTGTGCATCCAATAGGTGTGTTTGTGTCATTGGATGATCAATTAGGTCATTTTCGTCCTCCCTAGGCTTATTCTTGTCCAATTAGGGTTTTTAACCAATCTTGTTCATATAATAAGTTCATTAGTGTCATTCGATGATCAATTAGGTCATTTTCGTCCTCCCTAGGCTTATTCTTGTCCAATTAGGGTTTTTAACCAATCTTGTGCATCCAATAAGTTCATTTGTGTCATTGGATTAACATTTAGGTCATATCCGTCCTCCCTAGGCCTATTCTTGTCAAATTAGGGTTTTTAACCAATCTTGTGCATCCAATAGGTGTGTTTGTGTCATTGGATGATCAATTAGGTCATTTTCGTCCTCCCTCGGCTTATTCTTGTCCAATTAGGGTTTTTAACCAATCTTGTGCATCCAATAAGTTTATTTGTGTCATTGAATTAATATTTAGATCATTTTCGTCCTCCCTAGGCATATTCTTGTCCAATTAGGGTTTTTAACCAATCTTGTGCATCCAATAGGTGAGTTTGTGTCATTGGATGATCGATTAGGTCATTTTCGTCCTCCCAAGGCATATTCTTGTCCAATTAGGGTTTTTAACCAATCTTGTGCATCCAATAGGTGTGTTTGTGTCATTGGATGATCAATTAGGTCATTTTCGTCCTCCCTAGGCTTATTCTTGTCCAATTAGGGTTTTTAACCAATCTTGTACATCCAATAAGTTGAGTTGTGTCATTAGATTAACATTTAGGTCATTTTCGTCCTCCTTAGGCTTATTCTTGTCCAATTAGGGTTTTTAACCAATCTTGTGCATCCAATAGGTGTGTTTGTGTCATTGGATGATCAATTAGGTCATTTTCGTCCTCCCTATGCTTATTCTTGTCCAATTAGGCTTTTTAACCAATCTTGTGCTTCCAATAGGTGTGTTTGTGTCATTGGATGATCAGTTAGGTCATTTTTGTCCTCCCTAGGCTTTTTCTTGTCCAATTAGGGTTTTTAACCAATCTTGTGCATCCAATAAGTTCATTTGTGTCATTGGATTAACATTTAGGTCATATCCGTCCTCCCTAGGCTTATTCTTGTCCAATTAGGGTTTTTAACCAATCTTGTGCATCCAATAGGTGTGTTTGTGTCATTGGATGATCAATTAGGTTATTTTCGTCCTCCCTAGGCTTATTCTTGTCCAATTAGGGTTTTTAACCAATCTTGTGCATCCAATAAGTTCATTTGTGTCATTGGATGATCAATTAGGTCATTTTCGTCCTCCCTAGGCATCTTCTTGTCCAACTAGGGTTTTAAACCAATCTTGTGCATCCAATAGGTGTGTTTGTGTCATTGGATGATCAATTAGGTCATTTTCGTCCTTTCTATGCTTATTCTTGTCCAACTAGGGTTTTAAACCAATCTTGTGCATCCAATAGGTGTGTTGGTGTCATTGGATGATCAATTAGGTCATTTTCGTCCTTTCTATGCTTATTCTTGTCCAATTAGGGTTTTTAACCAATCTTGTGCATCCAATAGGTGTGTTTGTGTCATTGGATGATCAATTAGGTCATTTTCGTGCTCCCTATGCATATTCTTGTCCAACTAGGGTTTTAAACCAATCTTGTGCATCCAATAATTGTGTTTGTGTCATTGGATGATCAATTAGGTCATTTTCGTCCTCCCTAGGCTTATTCTTGTCCAATTAGGGTTTTTAACCAATCTTGTGCATCCAATAGGTGTGTTTGTGTCATTGGATGATCAATTAGGTCATTTTCGTCCTCCCTAGGCTTATTCTTGTCCAATTAGGGTTTTTAACCAATCTTGTGCATCCAATAAGTTCATTTGTGTCATTGGATGATCAATTAGGTCATTTTCGTCCTCCCTATGCATATTCTTGTCCAACTAGGGTTTTAAACCAATCTAGTGCATCCAATAGGTGTGTTTGTGTCATTGGATGATCAATTAGGTCATTTTCGTCCTCCCTAGGCTTATTCTTGTCCAATTAGGGTTTTTAACCAATCTTGTGCATCCAATAGGTGTGTTTGTGTCATTGGATGATCAATTAGGTCATTTTCGTCCTCCCTAGGCTTATTCTTGTCCAATTAGGGTTTTTAACCAATCTTGTGCATCCAATAGGTGTGTTTGTGTCATTGGATGATCAATTAGGTCATTTTTGTCCTCCCTAGGCTTATTTTTGTCCAATTAGTGTTTTTAACCAATCTTGTGCATCCAATAAGTTCATTTGTGTCATTGGATGATCAATTAGGTCATTTTCATCCTCCCTAGGCATATTCATGTCCAACTATGGTTTTTAACCAATCTTGTGCATCCAATAGGTGTGTTTGTGTGATTGGATGATCAATTAGGTCATTTTCGTCCTCCCTAGGCTTATTCTTGTCCAATTAGGGTTTTTAACCAATCTTGTGCATCCAATAGGTGTGTTTGTGTCATTGGATGATCAATTAGGTCATTTTCGTCCTCCCTAGGCTTATTCTTGTCCAATTAGGGTTTTTAACCAATCTTGTGCATCCAATAGGTGTGTTTGTGTCATTGGATGATCAATTAGGTCATTTTTATCCTCCCTAGGCTTATTCTTGTCCAATTAGGATTTTTAACCAATCTTGTGCATCCAATAGGTGTGTTTGTGTCATTGGATGATCAATTAGGTCATTTTTATCCTCCCTAGGCTTATTCTTGTCCAATTAGGATTTTTAACCAATCTTGTGCATCCAATAGGTGTGTTTGTGTCATTGGATGATCAATTAGGTCATTTTCGTCCTCCCTAGGCTTATTCTTGTCCAATTAGGGTTTTTAACCAATCTTGTGCATCCAATAGGTGTGTTTGTGTCATTGGATGATCAATTAGGTCATTTTCGTCCACCCTAGGCTTATTCTTGTCCAATTAGGGTTTTTAACTAATTTTGTGCATCCAATAAGTTCATTTGTGTCATTGGATGATCAATTAGGTAATTTTCGTCCTCCCTAGGCATATTCTTGTACAACTAGGGTTTTTAACCAATCTTGTGCATCCAATAAGTTCATTTGTGACATTGGATGACCAATTAGGTCATTTTCGTCCTCCCTAGGCATATTCTTGTCCAACTAGGGTTTTTAACCAATCTTGTGCATCCAATAGGTGTGTTTGTGTCATTGGATGATCAATTAGGTCATTTTCGTCCTCCCTAGGCCTATTCTTGACCAATTAGGGTTTTTAACCAATCTTGTGCATCCAATAGGTGTGTTTGTGTCATTGGATGATCAATTAGGTCATTTTCGTCCTCCCTAGACTTATTCTCGTCCAATTAGGGTTTTTAACCAATCTTGTGCATCCAATAGGTGTGTTTGTGTCATTGGATGATCAATTAGGTCATTTTCGTCCTCCCTAGGCATATTCTTGTCCAATTAGGGTTTTTAACCAATCTTGTGCATCCAATAGGTGTGTTTGTGTCATTGGATGATCAATTAGTTCATTTTCGTCCTCCCTAGGCTTATTCTTATCCAATTAGGGTTTTTAACCAATCTTGTGCATCCAATAGGTGTGTTTGTGTCATTGGATGATCAATTAGGTCATTTTCGTCCTCCCTAGGCTTATTCTTGTCCAATTAGGGTTTTTAACCAATCTTGTGCATCCAATAGGTGTGTTTGTGTTATTGGATGATCAATTAGGTCATTTACGTCCTCCCTAGGCTTATTCTTGTCCAATTAGGGTTTTTAACCAATCTTGTGCATCCAATAGGTGTGTTTGTGTCATTGGATGATCAATTAGGTCATTTTCGTCCTCCGTAGGCATATTCTTGTCCAATTAGGGTTTTTAACCAATCTTGTGCATCCAATAGGTGTGTTTGTGTCATTGGATGATCATTTAGGTCATTTTCGTCCTCCCTAGGCTTATTCTTGTCCAATTAGGGTTTTTAACCAATCTTGTGCATCCAATAGGTTGAGTTGTGTCATTGGATTAACATTTAGGTCATTTTCGTCCTCCCTAGGCATATTCTTGTCCAATTAGGGTTTTTAACCAATCTTGTGCATCCAATAGGTGTGTTTGTGTCATTGGATGATCAATTAGGTCATTTTCGTCCTCCCTAGGCTTATTCTTGTCCAATTAGGGTTTTTAACCAATCTTGTGCATCCAATAGGTGTGTTTGTGTCATTGGATGATCAATTAGGTCATTTTCGTCCTCCCTAGGCTTATTCTTGTCCAATTAGGGTTTTTAACCATTCTTGTGCATCCAATAGGTGTGTTTGTGTCATTGGATGATCAATTAGGTCATTGTTGTCCTCCCTAGGCTTATTCTTGTCCAATTAGGGTTTTTAACCAATCTTGTGCATCCAATAGGTGTGTTTGTGTCATTGGATGATCAATTAGGTCATTTTCGTCCTCCCTAGGCTTATTCTTGTCCAATTAGGGTTTTTAACCAATCTTGTGCATCCAATAGGTGTGTTTGTGTCATTGGATGATCAATTAGGTCATTTGCGTCCTCCCTAGGCTTATTCTTGTCCAATTAGGGTTTTTAACCAATCTTGTGCATCCAATAGGTGTGTTTGTGTCATTGGATGATCAATTAGGTCATTGTTGTCCTCCCTAGGCTTATTCTTGTCCAATTAGGGTTTTTAACCAATCTTGTGCATCCAATAGGTGTGTTTGTGTCATTGGATGATCAATTAGGTCATTTTCGTCCTCCCTAGGCTTATTCTTGTCCAATTAGGGTTTTTAACAAATCTTGTGCATCCAATAAGTTCATTTGTGTCATTGGATGATCAATTAGGTCATTTTCGTCCTCCCTAGGCATATTCTTGTACAACAAGGGTTTTTAACCAATCTTGTGCATCCAATAGGTGTGTTTGTGTCATTGGATGATCAATTAGGTCATTTTCGTCCTCCCTAGGCTTATTCTTGTCCAATTAGGGTTTTTAACCAATCTTGTGCATCCAATAGGTGTGTTTGTGTCATTGGATGATCAATTAGGTCATTTTCGTCCTCCCTAGGCTTATTCTTGCCCAATTAGGGTTTTTAACCAATCTTGTGCATCCAATAAGTTGCGTTGTGTCATTAGATTAGCATTTAGGTCATTTTCGTCCTCCCTAGGCATATTCTTGTCCAATTAGGGTTTTTAACCAATCTTGTGCATCCAATAGGTGTGTTTGTGTCATTGGATGATCAATTAGGTTATTTTCGTCCTCCCTAGGCTTATTCTTGTCCAATTAGGGTTTTTAACCAATCTTGTTCATCCAATAGGTGTGTTTGTGTCATTGGATGATCAATTAGGTCATTTTCGTCCTCCCTAGGCTTATTCTTGTCCAATTAGGGTTTTTAACCAATCTTGTGCATCCAATAGGTGTGTTTGTGTCATTGGATGATCAATTAGGTCATTTTTTTCCTCCCTAGGCTTATTCTGGTCCAATTAGGGTTTTTAACCAATCTTATGCATCCAATAGGTGTGTTTGTGTCATTGGATGATCAATTAGGTCATTTTCGTCCTCCCTAGGCTTATTCTTGTCCAATTAGGGTTTTTAACCAATCTTGTGCATCCAATAGGTGTGTTTGTGTCATTGGATGATCAATTAGGTCATTTTTCGTCCTCCCTAAGCTTATTCTTGTCCAATTAGGGTTTTTAACCAATCTTATGCATCCAATAGGTGTGTTTGTGTCATTGGATGATCAATTAGGTCATTTTCGTCCTCCCTAGGCTTATTCTTGTCCAATTAGGGTTTTTAACCAATCTTGTGCATCCAATAGGTGTGTTTGTGTCATTGGATGATCAATTAGGTCATTTTCGTCCTCCCTAGGCTTATTCTTGTCCAATTAGGGTTTTTAACCAATCTTGTGCATCCAATAGGTGTGTTTGTGTCATTGGATGATCAATTAGGTCATTTTCGTCCTCCCTAGGCTTATTCTTGTCCAATTAGGGTTTTTAACCAATCTTGTGCATCCAATAGGTGTGTTTGTGTCATTGGATGATCAATTAGGTTATTTTCGCCTCCCTAGGCTTATTCTTGTCCAATTAGGGTTTTTAACCAATCTTGTGCATCCAATAAGTTCATTTGTGTCATTGGATGATCAATTAGGTCATTTTCGTCCTCCCTAGGCATATTCTTGTCCAACTAGGGTTTTAAAACAATCTTGTGCATCCAATAGGTGTGTTTGTGTCATTGGACGATCAATTAGGTCATTTTTATCCTCCCTAGGCTTATTCTTGTCCAATTAGGGTTTTTAACCAATCTTGTGCATCCAATAGGTGTGTTTGTGTCATTGGATGATCAATTAGGTCATTTTCGTCCTCCCTAGGCTTATTCTTGTCCAGTTATGGTTTTTAACCAATCTTGTGCACCAATAAGTTTGTTTGTGTCATTGAATTAATATTTAGGTCATTTTCGTCCTCCCTAGGCATATTCTTGTCCAATTAGGGTTTTTAAACAATCGTGTGCATCCAATAGGTGTGTTTGTGTCATTGGATGATCAATTAGGTCATTTTCGTCCTCCCTAGGCTTATTCTTGTCCAATTAGGTTTTTTAACCAATCTTGTGCATCCAATAACTTTGTTTGTGTCATTGAATTAATATTTAGGTCATTTTCGTCCTCCCTAGGCATATTCTTGTCCAAATAGGGTTTTTAACCATTCTTGTGCATCCAATAAGTTCATTTGTGTCATTGGATTAACATTTAGGTCATATCCGTCCTCCCTAGGCATATTCTTGTCCAATTAGGGTTTGTAACCAATCTTGTGCATCCAATAGGTGTGTTTGTTTCATTGGATGATCAATTAGGTCATTTTCGTTCTCCCTAGGCTTATTTTTGTCCAATTAGGGTTTTTAACCAATCTTGTGCATCCAATAAGTTCATTTGTGTCATTGGATTAACATTTAGGTCATTTTCGTCCTCCCTTGGCATATTCTTGTCCAATTACGATTTTTAACCAATCTTGTGCATCCAATAGGTGTGTTTGTGTCATAGGATGATCAATTAGGTCATTTTCGTCCTCCCTAGGCATATTCTTGTCCAACTAGGGTTTTAAACCAATCTTGTGCATCCAATAGGTGAGTTTGTGTCATTGGATGATCAATTAGGTCATTTTTGTCCTCCCTAGGCTTATTCTTGTCCAATTAGGGTTTTTAACCAATCTTGTGCATCCAATAGGTGTGTTTGTGTCATTGGATGATCAATTAGGTCATTTTCGTCCTCCCTAGGCTTATTCTTGTCCAATTAGGGTTTTTAACCAATCTTGTGCATCCAATAGGTGTGTTTGTGTCATTGGATGATCAATTAGGTCATTTTCGTCCTCCCTAGGCTTATTCTTGTCCAATTAGGGTTTTTAACCAATCTTGTGCATCCAATAGGTGTGTTTGTGTCATTGGATGATCAATTAGGTTATTTTCGTCCTTCCCAGGCTTATTCTTGTCCAATTAGGGTTTTTAACCAATCTTGTGCATCCAATAAGTTCATTTGTGTCATTGGATTAACATTTAGGTCATTTTCGTCCTCCCTAGGCATATTCTTGTCCAATTAGGGTTTTTAACCAATCTTGTGCATCCAATAGGTGTGTTTGTGTCATTGGATGATCAATTAGGTCATTTTCGTCCTCCCTAGGCTTATTCTTGTCCAATTAGGGTTTTTAACCAATCTTGTGCATCCAATAGGTGTGTTTGTGTCATTGGATGATCAATTAGGTCATTTTCGTCCTCCCTAGGCTTATTCTTGTCCAATTAGGGTTTTTAACCAATCTTGTGCTTCCAATAAGTTGAGTAGTGTCATTGGATTAACATTTAGGTCATTTTTGTCCTCCCTTGGTTTATTCTTGTCCAATTAGGGTTTTTAACCAATCTTGTGCATCCAATAAGTTTGTTTGTGTCATTGGATTATCAATTAGGTCATTTTCGTCCTCCCTAGGCTTATTTTTGTCCAATTAGGGTTTTTAACCAATCTTGTGCATCCAATAAGTTTGTTTGTGTCATTGAATTAATATTTAGGTCATTTTCGTCCTCCCTAGGCATCATCTTGTCCAATTAGGATTTTTAACCAATCTTTTGCATCCAATAGGTGTATTTGTGTCATTGGATGATCAATTAGGTCATTTTCGTCCTCCCTAGGTTTATTCTTGTCCAATTAGGGTTTTTAATTAATCTTGTGCATCCAAAAACTTTGTTTGTGTCATTAAATTAATATTTAGGTCATTTTCGTCCTCCCTAGGCATATTCTTGTCCAATTAGGGTTTTTAACCAATCTTGTGCATCCAATAGGTGTGTTTGTGTCATTGGATGATCAATTAGGTCATTTTCGTCCTCCCTAGGCTTATTCTTGTCCAATTAGGGTTTTTAACCAATCTTGTGCATCCAATAGGTGTGTTTGTGTCATTGGATGATCAATTAGGTTATTTTCGTCCTCCCTAGGCTTATTCTTGTCCAATTACGGTTTTTAACTAATCTTGTGCATCCAATAGGTGTGTTTGTGTCATTGGATGATCAATTAGGTCATTTTTGTCCTCCCTAGGCTTATTCTAGTCTAATTAGGGTTTTTAACCAATCTTGTGCATCCAATAGGTGTGTTTGTGTCGTTGGATGATCAATTAGGTCATTTTCGTCCTCTCTAGGCTTATTCTTGTCCAATTAGGGTTTTTAACCAATCTTGTGCATCCAATAAGTTCATTTGTGTCATTGGATTAACATTTAGGTCATTTTCGTCCTCCCTAGGCATATTTTTGTCCAATTAGGGTTTTTAACCAATCTTGTGCATCCAATATGTGTGTTTGTGTCATTGGATGATAAATTAGGTCATTTTCTTCCTCCCCAGGCTTATTCTTGTCCAATTAGGGTTTTCAACCAATCTTGTGTATCCAATAGGTGTGTTTGTGTCATTGGATGATCAATTAGGTCATTTTCGTCCTCCCTAGGCTTATTCTTGTCCAATTAGGGTTTTTAACCAATCTTGTGCATCCAATAGGTGTGTTTGTGTCATTGGATGATCAATTAGGTCATTTTCGTCCTCCCTAGGCTTATTCTTGTCCAATTAGGGTTTTTAACCAATCTTGTGCATCCAATAGGTGTGTTTGTGTCATTGGATGATCAATTAGGTCATTTTTGTCCTCCCTAGGCTTATTTTTGTCCAATTAGTGTTTTTAACCAATCTTGTGCATCCAATAAGTTCATTTGTGTCATTGGATGATCAATTAGGTCATTTTCATCCTCCCTAGGCATATTCATGTCCAACTATGGTTTTTAACCAATCTTGTGCATCCAATAGGTGTGTTTGTGTGATTGGATGATCAATTAGGTCATTTTCGTCCTCCCTAGGCTTATTCTTGTCCAATTAGGGTTTTTAACCAATCTTGTGCATCCAATAGGTGTGTTTGTGTCATTGGATGATCAATTAGGTCATTTTCGTCCTCCCTAGGCTTATTCTTGTCCAATTAGGGTTTTTAACCAATCTTGTGCATCCAATAGGTGTGTTTGTGTCATTGGATGATCAATTAGGTCATTTTTATCCTCCCTAGGCTTATTCTTGTCCAATTAGGATTTTTAACCAATCTTGTGCATCCAATAGGTGTGTTTGTGTCATTGGATGATCAATTAGGTAATTTTCGTCCTCCCTAGGCTTATTCTTGTCCAATTAGGGTTTTTAACCAATCTTGTGCATCCAATAGGTGTGTTTGTGTCATTGGATGATCAATTAGGTCATTTTCGTCCTCCCTAGGCTTATTCTTGTCCAATTAGGGTTTTTAACCAATATTGTGCATCCGATAAGTTTGTTTGTGTCATTGAATTAATATTGAGGTCATTTTCGTCCTCCCTAGGCATATTCTAGTCCAATTAGGGTTTTTAACCAATCTTGTGCATCCAATAGGTGTGTTTGTGTCATTGGATGATCAATTAGGTCATTTTCGTCCTCCCTAGGCATATTCTTGTCCAACTAGGGTTTTAAACCAATCTTGTGCATCCAATAGGTGTGTTTGTGTCATTGGATGATCAATTAGGTCATTTTTCATCCTCCCTAGGCTTATTCTTGTCCAATTAGGGTTTTTAACCAATCTTGTGCATCCAATAGGTGTGTTTGTGTCATTGGATGATCAATTAGGTCATTTTCGTCCTCCCTAGGCTTATTCTTGTCCAATTAGGGTTTTTAACCAATCTTGTGCATCCAATAGGTGTGTTTGTGTCATTGGATTTTCAATTAGGTCATTTTCTTCCTCCCTAGGCTTATTCTTGTCCAATTAGGGTTTTTAACCAATCTTGTGCATCCAATAGGTGTGTTTGTGTCATTGGATGATCAATTAGGTCATTTTCGTCCTCCCTAGGCTTATTCTTGTCCAATTAGGGTTTTTAACCAATCTTGTGCATCCCATAAGTTGAGTTGTTTCATTGAATTAACATTTAGGTCATTTTCGTCCTCCCTATGCTTATTCTTCTCCAATTAAGGTTTTTAACAAATCTTGTGCGTCCAATAAGTTCATTTGTGTCATTCGATTAACATTTAGGTCATTTTCGACGTCCTCCCTAGGCATATTCTTGCCCAATTAGGGTTTTTAACCAATCTTGTGTATCCAATAGGTGTGTTTGTGTCATTGGATGATCAATTAGGTCATTTTCGTCCTCCCTAGGCTTATTCTTGTCCAATTAGGGTTTTTAACCAATCTTGTGCATCCAATAGGTGTGTTTGTGTCATTGGATGATCAATTAGGTCATTTTCGTCCTCCCTAGGCTTATTCTTGTCCAATTAGGGTTTTTAACCAATCTTGTGCATCCAATAAGTTGAGTTGTGTCATTGGATTAACATTAAGGTCATTTTCATTCTCCCTAGGCTTATTCTTGTCCAATTAGGGTTTTTAACCAATCTTGTGCATCCAATAGGTGTGTTTGTGTCATTGGATGATCAATTAGGTCATTTTCGTCCTCCCTAGGCTTATTCTTGTCCAATTAGGGTTTTTAACCAATCTTGTGCATCCAATAGGTGTGTTTGTGTCATTGGATGATCAATTAGGTCATTTTCGTCCTCCCTAGGCTTATTCTTGTCCAATTAGGGTTTTTAACCAATCTTGTGCATCCAATAGGTGTGTTTGTGTCATTGGATGATCAATTAGGTCATTTTTCGTCCTCCCTAAGCTTATTCTTGTCCAATTAGGGTTTTTAACCAATCTTATGCATCCAATAGGTGTGTTTGTGTCATTGGATGATCAATTAGGTCATTTTCGTCCTCCCTAGGCTTATTCTTGTCCAATTAGGGTTTTTAACCAATCTTGTGCATCCAATAGGTGTGTTTGTGTCATTGGATGATCAATTAGGTCATTTTCGTCCTCCCTAGGCTTATTCTTGTCCAATTAGGGTTTTTAACCAATCTTGTGCATCCAATAGGTGTGTTTGTGTCATTGGATGACCAATTAAGTCATTTTCGTCCTCCCTAGGCATATTCTTGTCCAATTAGGGTTTTTAACGAATCTTGTGCATCCAATTGGTGTGTTTGTGTCATTCGATGATCAATTAGGTCATTTTCGTCCTCCCTAGGCTTATTCTTGTCCAATTAGGGTTTTTAACCAATCTTGTGCATCCAATAAGTTGAGTTGTGTCATTGGATTAACATTTAGGTCATTTTCGTCCTCCCTAGGCTTATTCTTGTCCAATTAGGGTTTTTAACCAATCTTGTGCATCCAATAACTTTGTTTGTGTCCTTGAATTAATATTTAGGTCATTTTCGTCATCCCTAGGCATATTCTTGTCAAATTAGGGTTTTTAACCAATCTTGTGCATCCAATAGGTGTGTCTGTGTCATTGGATGATCAATTAGGTCATTTTCGTCCTCCCTAGGCATATTCTTGTCCAATTAGGGTTTTTAACCAATCTTGTGCATCCAATAGGTGTGTTTGTGTCATTGGATGATCAATTAGGTCATTTTCGTCCTCCCTAGGCTTATTCTTGTCCAATTAGGGTTTTTAACCAATCTTGTGCATCCAATAAGTTGAGTTGTGTCATTGGATTAACATTTAGGTCATTTTCGTCCTCCCTAGGCTTATTCTTGTCCAATTAGGGTTTTTAACCAATCTTGTGCCTCCAATAGGTGTGTTTGTGTCATTGGATGACCAATTAGGTCATTTTCGTCCTCCCTAGGCATATTCTTGTCCAATTAGGGTTTTTAACCAATCTTGTGCATCCAATAGCTGTGTTTGTGGCAATGGATGATCAATTAGGTCATTTTCGTCCTCCCTAGGCTTATTTTTGTCCAATTTGGGTTTTTAACCAATCTTGTGCATCCAATAGGTGTGTTTGTGTCATTGGATGATCAATTAGGTCATTTTCGTCCTCCCTAGGCATATTCTTGTCCAATTAGGGTTTTTAACCAATCTTGTGCATCCAATAGGTGTGTTTGTGTCATTGGATGATCAATTAGGTCATTTTCGTCCTCCCTAGGCATATTCTTGTCCAATTAGGGTTTTTAACCAATCTTGTGCATCCAATAAGTTGAGTCGTGTCATTGGATTAACATTTAGGTCATTTTCGTTCTCCCTAGGCTTATTCTTGTCCAATTAGGGTTTTTAACCCATCTTGTGCATCCAATAGGTGTGTTTGTGTCATTGGATGATCAATTAGGTCATTTTCGTCCTCCCTAGGCTTATTCTTGTCCAATTAGGGTTTTTTACCAATCTTGTGCATCCAATAGGTGTGTTTGTGTCATTGGATGATCAATTAGGTCATTTTCGTCCTGCCTAGGCTTATTCTTGTCCAATTAGGGTTTTTACCCAATCTTGTGCATCCAATAAGTTCATTTGTGTCATTGGATTAACATTTAGGTCATATCCGTCCTCCCTAGGCATATTCTTGTCCAATTAGGGTTTGTAACCAATCTTGTGCGTCCAATAGGTGTGTTTGTTTCATTGGATGATCAATTAGGTCATTTTCGTTCTCCCTAAGCATAGTCTTGTCCAATTATGGTTTTTAACCAATCTTGTGCATCCAATAGGTGTGTTTGTGTCATTGGATGATCAATTAGGTCATTTTCGTCCTTTCTATGCTTATTCTTGTCCAATTAGGGTTTTTAACCAATCTTGTGCATCCAATAAGTTCATTTGTGTCATTGGATGATAAATTAGGTCATTTTCGTCCTCCCTAGGCATATTCTTGTCCAACTAGGGTTTTAAACCAATCTTGTGCATCCAATAGGTGTGTTTGTGTCATTGGATGATCAATTAGGTCATTTTCGTCCTCCCAAGGCATATTCTTGTCCAACTAGGGTTTTAAACCAATCTTGTGCATCCAATAGGTGTGTTTGTGTCATTGGATGATCAATTAGGTCATTTTCGTCCTCCCTAGGCTTATTCTTGTCCAATTAGGGTTTTTAACCAATCTTGTGCTTCCAATAGGTGTGTTTGTGTCATTGGATGATCAATTAGGTCATTTTCGTCCTCCCTAGGCTTATTCTTGTCCAATTAGGGTTTTTAACCAATCTTGTGCATCCAATAGGTGTGTTTGTGTCATTGGATGATCAATTAGGTTATTTTCGTCCTCCCTAGGCT